>CM067313.1:17284499-17539499 GCA_034231615.1 Meghimatium bilineatum
ACGTGCACTATGTTAACCCCTGGAGCTAGTGTATATCTCTAAGGTGGTCCAGAAGGCTGAACATAATGTATAATGTTATCAGTGCCGAAACTATGAATTCTGATGTCTTGGACAATCTCCACCCTTTTATATGGTTAGTTGGTTGGTTGCTAATCCAGCGGTCCATGGGATCATGAACTTTGACCTAATGCCATGAAATGGCATTATATTGCTGGAAAGTCTGTGGATTTTCGGCCCACCCCGGGACAGAGCCAGAGAATAACTATCACACCTCCAGGAAAGTAGGTTTCAACCTATGCACTGCGCCTAGCTACTGTAGCCAAGATAGGGTTCACTGTGCTCATTCCCCGCGACCAATTGACTACTGGTTATGCCGAACTTCTCTTTTGCTCCAGGCATGCAACCAAATGTTCAAGTGAAAAGGATTGTCACGTCCTGAGTCACTGTGCCTCTATGATGGGTCTTACCCATAGAAACAAACAGTGCTGTCAGTTTCCTTCTCCCCAGTGCTGCTCAGTACATCTCTGGCTCCCTCCCAACCACAGAGAATACATATATATTCAGGTAAACATGAAACACATTTAAACAACAAAATAAGCGCACAATTGTATAGATGACGTGCCATGAAGCTTCTCTAAGAAGATAACCTCAATATAACGGCATGTCATCCACTAAAGTTTTCTGTTGCATGGGTTGTTTGTCTAGTGGGCCATTGGTGAGACCCACAGACGCAACCACATGCGTAACCCTTTTATATAAACTAACTTCATTTCGGGTGTGGTGCAATGAGTATTGCTTTTGGTGCTTCGGCCCTAGGAGAAAATTCCGCTCGCACCTACCTAGCTCCTCTACTGTGTATAATGATGTTTTATATCATATTGGAAACGTGTCTCTTTCACAACTTCTATTGCACCCTGAAGATAAAATATTTCATTCCTTTCTAGAAGTCTGTAGTTGTTAGGTAGACCTAATGGTAGCAGATGCAATCATTACTTCTTTGGTAGGAAGACTATATGGTAGCAGATGTAATCATTACTTCTTTGGTAGGTAGACTGTATGGTAGGAGTTGTAATTTAACAGAATTACAAAGTAACAGAAAACTACAATACTACGATTTACAATAAAGACTTGTGTACGACACTTTTCCCACTTTCACGTTTCCATCTTGTTAAACTGGGCACAGTAGAATAAGGACGTACCCAGATTTTCATCACTTGTAAGCTTCTTCTTACAGTACTCAAAAATATTTCGCCAAAGTAACCATGTAATTGCTCTATTACTTGTAGGATATCCTCTGACACTTTGATACTTCGGCACTATCCACCATGTCGGACATCCACTGACACTTTGTTATTGCAGTACTATCCACCTTGTCGTATATTCTATGACAATATGTTACTGCGGTACTATCCTCATTTTAATACTGTTGCACTATTCACTTTTTTAGATATCCTCTGACATGTTGTTACTGCGGTACTATCCACCTTGTAGGACATCCACTGACGCTTTGTTACTGCGGCACTATCCACCTTGTTGGATATCCACTGACACTTTGTTACTACGGCACTATTCACTTTTTTAGATATCCTCTGACACGTTGTTACTGCGGTACTATCCACCTTGTAGGACATCCACTGACGCTTTGTTACTGCGGCACTATCCACCTTGTTGGATATCCACTGACACTTTGTTACTACGGCACTATCCACCTTGTTAGATATCCTCTGACACGTTGTTACTGCGGCACTATCCACCTTGTAGGATGTCCACTGACACTTTGTTACTGCGGCACTATCCACCTTTTAGGATATCCACTGACACTTTGTTACTGCGGCACTATCCACCTGTTGGATATCCTCTCAAAATGTGTTACTGCGGTACTATCCATCTTGTTGGATATCCTCTCAAAATGTGTTACTGCGGTACTATCCATCTTGGTGGATATCTTCGGACTTTTTGGCTGTTATTTATACTTTAGTTTGTTTATTCCTGGATTAAAGTCTATTTAGACTGAGGCTAAGGCACAATTCTTCCAACCTGTGATGGTGTCCGTCTCGGTTACATCAGAGCGCATTAGGTATGTTGATAATCCTCTTCGCACACCGGACATGTTCATAGGTGCTCAGATCTCTGCTTCTGTAAATCTCTCAGGGTATAACGGCTGATGGTTCTGGTTCTATGTTGGTTCATTGCTCTTTTTGAAGTCTTTGCCATGTGTTCTCTACGGGCCACGCCCATCCTCACTCCAATTCGCGTATTCTCGATATTGATTCATGCTCATTCATCTCAAAATTCTCTGATCGTGAGGACTCACGAAGAGCACAGGAGACCTTTTATGATTGTGTGAGCTTGTGGTCTAGGCGTTCTCCCAGATGGGACTGCTTGATATGACCTGATGGCAACATTGTCGTAGATATGAAAATGACTTCTTTAGTGTGGTCTGGTTGTAGTCCTGAGATGACCTGTTATTGAGTAACTTCTTCTTCTGCGTTCGTTCTCAAACTCCTGCAGATTAGCAGGATATAGTCCGGAGAACGGAATGCGTTGTGTCATGGTTTACAGCATTGCTGCGATATCTGCGCTTTTCGACCGGACACATCCGACTTCAGCATGGCTTTGGGTCTCTGACCTTATATGGGATGGGACAGCCAACTCCATCCCATAACCTTCTTAGTCGCTTTGTACGACATGCGTGGAATGTAAAAAGCGCTGCTATTCTTTGCTCCCCTTTCGGGCCCCGGCAACACACGGGCGATTGTGTGATCAGGAGGTGATCCTGAAAAGGATATGTCTTGACCTGGCAGTCTCTATTTAGAATTGTCTTGCATTAGTTTTGTGACCATCCTGATGCCGATGTATGTCTCTCCGAGTTCTAGGTTGTCTGATTTTTCTTGAAGTGGTAAGTAGGGGTAGTTGATGAGTTTGCCTATATTTTGGAGAGGCGTGCTCTTTCAACCAGCGGACAAAGTTCAATTAGGTTATATCAGGACACCATTAAATATGAGAGGTAACAAAGACCCCAAGTGATAACAAGTATAAGTTTCATGTTATTGTAGACTTTTATAGCCGAGCACTGTAAGTTCTTTAAACTTTATATACCTGCAGGATTATATAGAGAATTGCTGCTACTTTTTGGTCTCATCAGAAATAATCAGTCATTTTAGTCGTAAAAACTTGTAAAACTTGTTTCTTCTTCCCTATTTGTTCATAGGCTCCTACACACATTACCAACAAAAGAAGCGACCTCCAGGTACAACAACAAAGGGAGGAAAATCTGAAAGTAAGTTCATTTTGCTTATCAGAATTTCTGTTTTTCTTCCTGCCGGTTTGTGTAATTAATGTGCAATAATATTGATCTCCTTAGTATGTGAATATATTGGAATTCACACGGACGTAGCGAGAATTGAAGGCCTACGAACAAAATAAAAATAGACATTTTTATTTCACATTTTCCATTATTCCTGTGCATTTCGTTGTAGACGACACAAAGTATTATGTAATGACCAACAAAAATCACGGCAAAAATCAATATCGTAACGTAAGAAGGCGTATTTTGATTCTGCATGTAGGTCCTGTATCAGCGAGAGCGCTGTCGTAGATAAGTCTTCGGTAAAAACAATATATGGGGGGGGGGGGGGGGTTTATCATCATCATCAGGTAGCATATTCTGGTAGGAATGTAGCAGACATCAAAGTCTGTCGAATCTCCATTTTCTTGCTTCTGTGAGTGTAATGCTCAGGTGGTCTTTGTATCTTGCGTCCATCTGTTTCGTGACCTGCCTTATTTTCGTTGCCATGTCATCACCATCCATTATGGTCTTTTCAAGGCTTTTTGATATGTCCAGATATTGTAATTTTCTATAGAGAATCTTATTGTTTATTCAGGATTATTTTTACTTTAATTTATCGCAGTATTTTCTTATTTTTGATCTTTTTGGTCCATGGTATTCTAAGGATTGTTCTGTAACATTTTTTTTCAAATGCTGCAATTTTGTTTCTCACCTTATTCGCGTGATCAAAAATGCATACCCATATAGTTCAGCTGGTAATACACAGAAAGATAGTTTCGTTATTTTCTTGCTGCCTAGCCATATATTTCTATTTTGTATCAGTTTTTTTAATGCAATGGCCAACCTCCGCCTGTCATCTCATAGCAATCCCCGTTTCTGCTTATAAGAGAGCCAATGCATTCAAAACTGGTCACTTGCTCTAGTTCTCTGTTAGTGATTAAGATTTAGAACTCAAACTGTTAGTGGTTTTGTCGCTTATCTTGATTTTACTTTCACTCAGAAATGGATTTTGTATTTCATTTTCATGGAATTTGTGAAGTGTTTGATATTTCTTGCTGTTGAATTGTAGTGTTGTATCATGGCATATCTTAACTCTGGTATCTCGTTATCTGCAATGTTGGTCAAAGTTGTTTCGCTGCTGGTAATTTATTACATTGCTCATAATTTCCTCTGTATAAACATTGAATATATATGATTATTATTGGGCACATCCTTGTCTGACTCCGTTTTCCACACTCAACAAATCGGATGTTTCATCATCTACTCTTATGGCTGCTTGTTGGTCTTGGTATAACATTTTAATGAGCTGAAATAAGTGTATAAGAAAACTAATGATGTTCATGTTGTTTCAACGTTTCTGATGTACATAATGAAAGGCCTAACTATAATGAGTGAAATGTGTAGATCTGAATGCTAAACTCTCAACACTTCTCGATGATGTTTCACATGTTGGAAATGTGATCTCTAATGCCTCTGCTTTGTCTAAAACCTGCCTGTGTTACATTTAATTCATAATGATGATAAGTAGTATTTTGCTGATGTGGCTGATAATGTGTAATGGTTCTATACTTGGCACATAGTGTTACATTTTCTTTCGTTGGTAATATAGACTGTCCATTTAGGCAATTTTTTGAGCCATACTTCACTCTTCCAGATCTTTGTACAGAGTGCATAGTAGATGAGGGAGGGTGTTTTTTTCCCTCCTTCCTGGATCATTTTAGCAGGTGTATTGTCATATACTGGAATTTCCCACTCTTCAGGTCTTCAATGATCTACCTCATATTATCTAAGTTGGGTTCTGGTTCTATTTCGTTGCTATTGTAGGTATTGTTATAGAGGTTTTTGTTGATTCCTTCATAGATTTCATTATAGTGGTTTTTTTCAGGAAATTGGGTACCAGGGTTCAGGCATCAACCACCTGTAAGTAGGGCACCAGAGTTCAGGCATCAGCCACCAGGAAGTCGGGTACTAGGGTTCAGGTACCAGAAAATAGAATACCAGGGTTCAAGCATCATCAACCAGGACATAGGGTACCAGGGTTCAGGCATGAGCCACCAGGAAATAGGGTACCAGGGTTTAGGCATGAGACACCAGGAAGTTGGGTACCAGGGTTCAGGCATCAGGAACCAGGAAATTGGGTACCAGGGTTCAGGCATCAACGAACTGGAAGTAGGGCACCAGAGTTCAGGCATCAGCCACCAGGAAGTCGGGTACTAGGGTTCAGGCACCAGGAAATAGGATACCAGGGTTCAAGCATCATCCACCAGGAAATAGGGTACCAGGGTTCAGGCATGAGCCACCAGGAAATAGGGTACCAGGGTTTAGGTATGAGACACCAGGAAGTTGGGTACCAGGGTTCAGGAACCAGGAAATTGGGTACCAGGGTTCAGGCATCAACGAACTGGAAGTAGGGCACCAGAGTTCAGGCATCAGCCACCAGGAAGTCGGGTACTAGGGTTCAGGCACCAGGAAATAGGATACCAGGGTTCAAGCATCATCCACCCGGAAATAGGGTACCAGGGTTTAGGCATGAGACACCAGGAAGTTGGGTACCAGGGTTCAGGCATCAGGAAATAGGGTACCAGGGTTCAGGCATCAACCACCTGGAAGTAGAGTACCAGAGTTCAGACATCAACCACCAGGAAGTAGGGTACCAGGGTTCAAGCATCATCCAACAGGAAATAGGGTACCAGGGTTCAGGCATGAGCCACCAGGAAATAGGGTACCAGGGTTTAGGCATGAGACACCAGGAAGTTGGGTACCAGGGTTCAGGAACCAGGAAATTGGGTACCAGGGTTCAGGCATCAACGAACTGGAAGTAGGGCACCAGAGTTCAGGCATCAGCCACCAGGAAGTCGAATACTAGGGTTCAGGCACCAGGAAATAGGATACCAGGGTTCAATCATCATCCACCAGGAAATAGGGTACCATGGTTCAAGCATGAGCCACCAGGAAATAGGGTACCAGAGTTCAGACATCAACCACCAGGAAGTAGGGTACCAGGGTTCAAGAATCAGCCACCAGGGAAAAGGGTATCAGGGTTCAGGCATGAGCCACCAGGAAGTAGGACACCACGTATCAGTTAATAGGGTACCAGAGTTCATACATCAACCACCAGTAAGTTCTTTGGTTCAAAAATCTCCTTTTTAAATTATCTTTATTTTCTGACTTCCTAAGGAGAATGGGAAATCAAATATATTCCTAATCAAAATAATGTGCTCGATTATGCAGATATCACATAAACAGAAGTGTGCAAGGTAAAAGTTGAGAGTATGTGTGAATGAAAACATATGTTGCAAGAGATACAATATTGATATATTGAATGATTTAACATGTGTATATGTGTATAAACAATATTTCACTGCATACGCCCTGTCAGGAATTACAATCTATTTTATTTATCTCGGCTGATCTGATACATTGTTTCTCTCACTTTTCCTATACTTTGCATCGATCACCAATAAAACACGCCGATTAATAAAATGTCAGTCAATTAGTGTGACTAGTTGTAAGTCCATAATGTTCTAGAGATAAGTGATATGAATAAAAATGGCAGGTGGAAGGTTGAGGTTCAAGGGCAGCTTAGATACAACATTGCTAAATGTATGCCTGTCTAAGACTTGGAAAATCAAGCCTTCTTGATAATCAAATTGAAGTAGGAAGCATGAGCAAAAATCAAATTATTTTTAATGCTGACGGGTATTGAACCCGGTCCTTTCTAACGTCTCCGAATCGCATTGTAACTCAAGGAAAAAGGTTCCCGTACTCGACCAACCACAGCCCCCCTCCCCCCCCCCAAAGTCGTGATTTCGTCAATACATTCACATTGCACCCAGTTACTGACGAAATCACATATTGTTTGTAGGATGTGGTTTGTCAAGTACATAAAACCTGTTTACTTGCTCTGCAAGGCGATTCAGTGCCGCTAACACGGACCTGGTTCATTTCCCGTCAGCCTGAATATTTTTTTTCCATTTTATCCTCATGCTTCCTACTTGAATTTACTTGTATCAGATATTATTTGATGCCAACATTATCCTGCTTCTGATATTTATGTTCACAAGTATTTCTATTGTTCCTTGTAGTACAAATACTGATGTTCTATGTTTGTGTTACTGAGGATACTTCACTACTTGTACGGGATGTTCGTTGTTGTTGTACAAGTCCTTCTCTCGATTGATCCGTTCTCAGTGACTTGAGTACACAGTATGAACGTCTTGACAAAATCACATTTTTTTTTTGGGGGGGGGATGTTGTAGGTCACGTACGGAAACCTGTTTACTTGAGTTGGAAGGTGATTCCGTGCCGCTAGAACGGACCTATTTCAATACCCGTTGGCATTAAGAACCTCATAATGACTCACTTGCTTTTCATTGGTCATTATGATTAGGAATTGTGACAGCCAATGAAAATCATGGACACATTTAAATGTTATTTTAGAAGGCAAGGTTTGACATTAGCCAATATGTTTTAGTTGTAGACGGCCATGCCAAAAGGGATGAAGCTCCTTAAAAAAATACTTTCTACTTTGTGTAAGATTAATTGAAAAAAATCACTTCCGCAGTTTTATTGTAAATGGAGAATGAAAGAGGGAATATGTCTAACAATCAGTTTTACGTGTGTTGTAGTGCTAAATGCCATGTTCTGTGATGTTTTGTAGTGCTGAATGCCATGTTATATGACGAGTTTTGTAGTGCTAAATGTCATGTTCTGTGATGTTTTGTAGTGCTGAATGCCATGTTATATGACGATTTTTGTAGTGCTAAATGAAATGTTCTGTGACGAGTTTTATAATGTTGCATGCCATGTTCTAGTATTTTTGTAGTGCTAAATACCTGGTTCTATAGCCAGTTTTATGATACTAAATATGTTCTATGACTAGTTTGGAAGAACTAAATATTATATTCTCTCAATGAAGTCAGTGTGGACCTTACAACATCTTCCCGTATCTGCAGACGGAGTAAAGGTCATGGACATAGATATAAGCTAGACCGTCAACAATATAAGACCTTTTTGGTAGTGAAAAAATAACCTTATAAAAATCATCCTCATAGTATATGATCTTACTCATGAGTACATAGCTCTGTTGCTAGCGGTTGATCATAAACCTCATATTATCCTTGTGAGGTGTACTATATAGTACTCTATACTGGGGTATATAAACTTAGCATAGTGGTTAAACTGTTCGCCGTGTGTTCAAGAGGTCATGAGTTCGAATCCGGCTCGTGTCGTCTTGTTTACAGGGTGGATTTTTTCGGAGATCCCTGTGGATTATCACTTGAAGCTACAGAGTTACGTGCTATCAGTGGTACTCGGCAGGTGGCGTGCTGCTTCTATGAGACTGACGGAGTACATATAGGAAACCAAGTACGGCGAAATCCATCCTCTACGACTTTTGAACCCTTTAAACTCTATAGTTATGACGCCATCCCTGACCATCCTAAAGCAGAACTATGTGCTCATTTTGGGGACTGGATCTACCTGTTTTGTTTTACACCATGCATGGTCAGTGTATTCGTATTCCGGTCAACAGGAGAGTGCATTAGCCACAACATCAACCATGTTCCCTTAATGTTACCCATTTTTCGGAATGAGCATGCAATAGATGATGCAAAAAATAACATTATTGATGATTGTACGAGCATTGTCTATAGTTCCAGGTAGTTAGTGATAAAACTGATTCACGTTTGCCGTAAAACTTAGGGCTGGAAAGCTTTAGTTTACGTTATAATGCCAGATGTGTTGCCTGTTATGCTATATGTTATATATCTATTTCCTTTTTAGTTTTCCTTTGGCTCAGTAACATTATCCTGTTTTATTATATTATTGTGCCAACATTTTGGGCCGCCGTTGCTCAGTTGTTAGTCCACTAGCTTCCTGTTCAGGTGATCCACAGTGCAACTGGACATATTTTTAAATTATCAATCGTTCACGAATCACACAGTCTAAGGAGAATGGGTACCATACCTTCTGGGAACTAAAGGCAACATGCTTATTGTGATCAAACATCATCTATAAGTATACCGTTGGTCATGAAAAAAAAAACTACTGGTTATACCACACCGTATCCCCAATAAGCTTCAATGCCGGGAAAACGGGAAAACTTTGTAGAACCAAAAAGAATGAGAAACATACAAATTTAAACTTAACAAATGCCATATCTGCGACGAATGCTAAATGTAGCTTCAAGACGTAATGTCATATTCAACTGTACAGTGCATTAGAAAGTAAATTGGTACACCATTACTGCTATACTCGTTATGTTACAGCGACTATTGTCATTGGGACATCACAAGGGAAAGTGACTAGTAGACAGCCTGATCACTTTAAACGGATATAGACTTTGGTCGTCACGGCAAGCTGTAGGTTGATGGTTGGTTGGTTACTGATCCAGCGTTTCATGAGCTCATGCTATTTGACCCAATGCCATTAAAATGGCATTATTTTGCTGAGAAGTCAATGGAATTTTGGCCCACACCGGGTCAAAGCCAGAGAATAACTATCACACCACCAGGAAGGTAGGTTTCAACATATGCACTGCTCCGAGCCACTGTGGCCAAGATATGGCTCACTGTGTTCATTCCTCGTCACCATCTGACTAGTGGTTATGCCGAACTTCTCTATTGCTCCAGGCATGCAACCAAATGTTCAAGTCAAAAGGATTCTCATGTCCTTAGTCACTGTGCCTCTATGATAGGCCTCAGCCATAGGAAAAAACAGTGCTGTCAGTTTCCTCTTTTCCATGCCGCGCAGTACATCTATGGCTCCCTCCCAAACACAGAGGTTGGAATACTCTATGGATATCACAGAGAATATACATATATATACAAATAAAGCATGAAACATCTTCTTATCTTCTCCTACGGTATCCATGACTATCGCGAAACTCAGTCGCGGCACTCACTTCCCATATGTATCCAAACTGTTGTCAATAACCTTCTAACTTTGTCAAATGTCACGCATTCACAGCCTCTTCCCACTTCCTCCAGCTCAAAAACTCTGAGTATGGTATCGTCTGCTTCTGCCATCCAAGATCTTCCTCTCTTGATACGCCTTCCTTTTGTGTTGTCGAGAGATTGGTGTAAGAGGTGAGGATCAATACTGGCGACCTTGAAGTATTCTTTAACCTGAGCTATTTTATGCCTTGCTTTGATGTTCGGTAGGTCTAGGAGAAACCTCATGGCCGCGATAGGTGTATCTCTTGTGCATCCTAGGACAGCTCTCATGGCCTCGTTTTGAACTCTCTCTAGTCTATCCACCTGTGTTTGTGTCAGTGTAAGTAAACCTAAACCATAGTTCAACACAGATAATGCCACTATTTGCATCATCTGAAAAAACGGTTCGTTGCGGCATCTCTGCAGATGCCTTGATTTTGACTGCACTGACACCGTTTCTAGCTTTATGAATGCCATTGTCCACATGTTTCGCCAAAGATAGACTTCTGTCAAAAGTGATTCCTAGATATTTCATAGTCTGCTCCCTGTTATATCCCTCCTCGATATTGTTCTGTTCTTATTGTTGGAGGTATCTGCCGAAGAAAGCGATGCCCTTCTGCTCAGTTGTGGTTAGTATAAGCCCTGACTCGTCCTTCACGCACAAATTTAATTTTGTGTCAGTTTTTCGATTCATTGCCGTGTGTAATTTCCAAAATTGGTATAGGGCACTGTCGGCTACGACATCTTGTACAAAAATGTCCTAGCGTTATTTATGAACTTCCTTTACGATTTGTTTAAAGGTTTCATTAGTTACTTCATAGTAATCTCTGGTTTTTTTGTGTGCTTTCCATGATGACTTGTGTCTGTGGTCTCTTATATTGCCACTCTCTAACGCTCTGATTCTTCTTTACCCATGCAGACTATTGTTCTTTTCAGTCCACCATGGGGGTTGTCGTATGTTTGACCTCACTGTATTTCTTTGCCATGCCAGTTGTCGCAACTTGCTCAAGATGGACAACGCGTTGCACGTATATTTAAAGGCAACTGTTATTTCTACTGTTCTGCCCTTTTGTGATTGTTACCGAGCATGTTATGCGGTCACTACCATGGTAAGCCAGCGCCGCCCACGTCGTTTTCATTTCACCATGATACGACACCAGTGCAAGGTCAATGTTTGAATCTAAGTCTCTCTCTTTCGTAGCTAATCTGGTCATTTTGTCACGAATAATGAGATCAGTCTCTAGCAGGGCTTGTATAGTGTCATTACATGCGTGTTGTTGTTTGGGTTTCTCCAGGCAATAATAAAGAATTGAAGTATCCACACACTAATAGAAAATCTCCTGGGAAGTCTTCCAACTCATTGAGGAAATTCCAGTATTAAGGCTTGCAGTGGGAACAGTTTCGAACAGATATTAATACTGTTCCATCTTCGTCCACGAATTATGATCTGTACTCCCTGCAACTCCCTATCTCCACTATCCCAAGATGTCAGGTTGATAAGACAGTGTGACATGCCACGTTGCACGAGGATCACCTCACCGTGATGCGCGGAACTTGTCGGATTAACATAGCTCACTAAGCCGTGAAATTATAATTCTTGTGTCTCTTGTAGAAGCATTACATCGAAATCGTATGCTAACCGTTCCATCTCCTGGCGGCGCTGAAAAGTTTTAGAACAATTCCAATACCCAATGTTAACATTGTTCAGCCTGATTCGGTCTACTTTCCTTCTTACTCCTCTCTTTCCTGCCCTTCCCGTAGGAGATTCTCCTCGGCCTGTGCGTTCTCTAATTCGACGAGAACCTGAACCTATAGGTAATATTGTTTTGTAATATTATGGATATTACTATCCATATAGATAATAAAGAATAAGGGCGATAAGACCCTGATGTTACCTACATTTTGTGAGTCCTGCACTTGTTCTAACTCCACTTTCACTAACTTTGTGTATGGCTATTACAGTCTTCTTCTTCTTCAGCGTTAATTCTCAAACTCCCGCTGGAACTCCCTTGTAGCAGGACCATGATCCTGCTAGATTTCCAGCACAATGTAGTCCAGAGAAGGGAAATGCGATGTGTTGCCGTTTTATTTGCGTCGATGACCCGACATATCCATCTTTGGCGGGATTACACAGTGTAATAATGGTTCTTTTATTCCATACTTTTCTAGAATATTCCAGAATAGTTCTCTATTTATTCGGTCGAAAACTTTCTCTTGATCTATAACAAAAATATTTATTTAGTTTTTGTATTCTATTGTCATTTCACTAATATTTCGTAGATAAAATACTGCAAATGAAAAATACTACAATTTTTATACCAA
The DNA here is from genome assembly GCA_034231615.1 of Meghimatium bilineatum. Classification (NCBI taxonomy): domain Eukaryota; kingdom Metazoa; phylum Mollusca; class Gastropoda; order Stylommatophora; family Philomycidae; genus Meghimatium; species Meghimatium bilineatum. The sequence goes on from CM067313.1 coordinate 17,297,046, forward strand.
CATTGTGCTACCATTGTCAAACATGGTATTTAACAGCTTCGCAGCAAAGAAAAATCGTCACATGTGAAATGAAGTGTCTGAGAAAAGCTGCAATGATTACCAAACTAGATAAAATAAGAAATTAGAAAAAGAGTTGGTATAATATCATGTATCGAACATATTGAGAGACAGCAAGTAAAATGGTTCTGTCACCTTATGAGAATGAAGTCAAACCAAATACCAACAAGAGCATATATTACAAGAATATCCGGGCGTAAAGCCAAAGGTAGACCAAGAAAATGGTGGATAGAAAATATCAAGATAGCCTTGAACAAACATGGACTAAATGCAACTGCGGCGACACACTGGCATTGGAACGCAGCTTAAGCTCCCACCCCTCCGCTTAACGGCAAATGCGAATGCGATCAACAATCATTCACTTGGGGAAAGACAATAGAAAAAAAATATTGCATCGGCAATATTTTGTAAACCTTTTGTAAACCCGAACTGTTCCGGACTAAGCACTTGATCCACAATATTCGTTTTTAAAGAATCTTAGCGAACATTGTATCGACATTGTTAAGCAGGAAGATACCTCTGTATGTGCCACAATCTTGCTTGCTTCTATTTGTCTTCCATATTGGTACTATGATGGCTCTTTGCCAATCTATTGGGACAGCTCTTTCTTTTCAAGTCTTTTAGAAGGTAATCAACTTATTCAAGTGTCTCCACAGGAAAGTATTGCTTTGGTTGTTATTCCATCAATTCTCGCTGATTTAATCTTAGGGTTGTTCGTGATAACTTCTCTTTCTTGTTCTAGGATTTCAGGTTCTTCTTCATTTGCATATCTTGGTTTGAATGGTACTATATATCTCTTTTCTGATATATTCAAGAGGTCTTTAAAATATTTTCCCCACCTTTCTATGATCTTAACTTCCTCATTTAATGCAACTCCCTGCCTGCCATTTATATATTCTGTTTGTTGAAAAGGTTGGTCTCGTGTTCTCACTTTTTCTATGACTTTTATTTAACTGATTCCTGGAATTTCACTTTACACAGTCTACTAAGTTTTTGTCTATACATGAACCAAGATTGTTCTTGTTTGATTACCCAAACATCATCTCTTTTTGGTTAAGTAAAATGTACCTCTTACGGCGAGGTACGCTCATTTACACCAATTTGGTTATATCAAAGTTTAACAACATCAAAAAATAGTGGAGGTTGCAGATCAGGTAATCCAGTCACCACGACCTCCTAATATTACTTGAACATAAAACATCTCTTCTTGCTAATCTGTACCTTATATAGTCGTCTTCTGTTCATGTTCTCAACGATTAAATAGTACTGTTTCTTTTTAGTTTTCACGGCTTCTTTAACTTCATTATTTCATCACGGCTTATTTAACTTCATTATTTCATCACGGCTTCTTTAACTTCATTCTTTCATCACGGCTTCTTTAATTTCATTCTTTTCTTAAGTACCCATCCCGTATATCTAGTGCCACGGTGTTTTGTTAAACATTCTATAATATTTTTTGGGTTGAATTTTTTCCATGCTGTCTGTATTTTATCTTCTGTTATGTATATCTCTAGATAATCTCTAGATATATACCAAACAAGATAAAATAAGAAATTAGGAAAAGAGTTGGTATAATATCATGTATCGAACATATTGAGAGAAAGCAAGTAAAATGGTTCGGTCACCTTATGAGAATGAAGTCAAACCAAATACCAATAATAGCATATAATACAAGAATATCCGGGCGTAAGGTCAAATGTAGACCAAGAAAACGGTGGATAAAAAACATCAAGATAGCCTTGAACAAACATGGACTAAATGCAACCACGGCGACACATCTGGCCTTAGAACGACAGCTTAAGCTCCCACCACTACGCTTAACGGCAAGTGTGAATGCGTTCAACAACCATTCACCTGGGGAAAGACAATAGACAAGGCCTATCTCTACTATAGCTGCTGTAATATCTGTGTTAATTTTCTTTGTGTTTTTGAGTCGTTCAATTTGCTTGTGTCAATTGTTTTTGTTTTAATTACTTTTCTCTGTTTCTTGTTATTTGTTGTTTTCCCCAATGTGTGAGAGTACATGGCGGTGGTATGTAGTTACTGTGGTATTTAGATCGACCTTGACATTTCTAGCATTATGTCATCCTGCATGTAGTGTCAGTATGAAATCTATCTGAACAGATTGTTCCATTCACTGTTGGGGATGTAAAACCTGTGTTCTGCACAGATCTTAAATATGTGTTGTAGTTGCATTGTAGTTGCAATCTCTGTTGTTATATGTCAATACGCCTAGCTGGTTTTCCCACAGTATCTCTAAGCGATAATCTCCACAGATCTTCGGGAAATCCATACTGTAAACAAGATGCCGCAAGGCTTACCCACTAAACAAGGAGATCCTTTGTCAGTTATTATGTTTTGTATAATACGGAAATGTGTGTGTGTGTGCGTGTAATGCGCGTGATGCCCGTACACAAACAGTGGCGGCGGCTGTTTACTTGTTGGTTACATATCCTATTCTGTATGTAACGATCAACCATGACTGTTTAGAATATAAGACCTACTGGCTAATAGGAAACCAATTTTCTGAAAAGACTAATCTGGCCATTCCCTTGACTTTCATAGGATATCACACAAATTATACTCGTGGTGACCAATGCAAATCGCGGGATTAGTCAAGTGAGTCACCAGGAAGATTTGATTTCCCAGTAGCCAATATGTCTTATTCTCCCAGACGGTCATGGAACAATGTTTACATTCTGTAATTGATCTATGATTTCTAAACTATCGGACTGCCAAACTACACTTGGACTCAAGCCCTCCACCCCCCCCCAACCCCCCCCCCCCCCATATAGTGGAGATTTTACTTTGAATTTGAACTGGTGCTTATTTGTTATTTTACTGTACTTATTTATGAGACAGTTTTCCAGAACGTGAGGAATCTCTGATCACGATAATAATTTACTGAATGTGGGTTTATATGACAATGTCATGATTTTGGCAGTCTTTTTTGAAGGTGTCTTCCTACACGACTTTCTTGCAGTCGCAATGTCAATCTGGAGGCAGGTTTAATTACATATAATGGGGAAGCAGACACCACAACTAACCTTCTTAGCTGTTTCTTACGGCATGTATGGTAGATAATAGTATTACTATTCTTTGTACCTTTGTCGACTCGGACAGTACACGTGCGAACGCCAACACTAGTCAGTGTAATCCACCTTTAGTAGCCAGTCTAAGTATCCTTTTATTGATCCTCTTGGCTCGTTCGCATGAAATGTACCTATATCTGTGATTGCTCTCGTGAAAAACGTCACTGTCGTTATCAGTAAGCTACAACAGATTGCTTAATAGCTCAGATAAAAAAAAAATCTTTTTGATGGGGGAGTGTTTCGTTTTCTATCTTCCACCGGATCTCTCTTATTACAGGACAATGGCGCTATTCTAGCAGGATGTAGTCCAGAAAACGAATTGTGTTGTGTGGACGTTTTATTTGCGCCAATGACCAGACACATCCGACTTAGACGTTGGTAGATAATAAGTAACACTGGTTTTACATACAAGTGGTCCTGGGTTCATTCCCCATTTGAGACGGACATTTTGTTCAGATCTCAACGGCTCCCTGGTCGACTCAACCTTAATTTAGTGCCGGTTTAATCCAAGAAGTAAAGACTCAAGGGAGAGGAGATGGGTACCGCCCTCATATAGCAGAGCCACTGAAATGTGAAATAGGTAACATCTCACACCCATACGGCGTTAATAAATGCTACGGGTTAATTTTACTTTAATAAGTTCAATGTTTTGTTTACCACTTCCAATAAAGATGGACGTCTGCTACGATATCGCCTGTAGGCTAGCCGTACGTGAGAACTAGTTCTCGTTGATGTTGGCGACACGCTGGTCACCAACCTCAAATCACAGGCAAAGATGATAGACCTTCTCTTATGTTTTCTTGCGTCATATCGACACTCACAGATGGCCACGATTCAAAATAACGAGTGTTGTTTCTCTGGGTCGGCATATCTGTCTCATATTCAGAGAATTCTTGAAGTATATGGTTTGCAGTCAGTAGTACCGGTCCATATGTACATATTGCAATGTTGCCAATCAGCCATTGATCTTTTAATCATGATTGCATTAAAAGGAAAGCTGTTTGTATTTTTGATATGATGGTGTTTGTTGTGCAGGTGCTTGTTGTTTCTTCCCCAACAATGTGCTGTCGGATCAACACGAAAATCTAAAGTGAGTCAGTACGTGCAAACAACTGCAAAAATAGTCAATATTGAGTGAACAAATAGTAGATTGTAATGTGAATATTGACAAGGAAATGGTAAAACGTTTATAGTGATCTGGGGTGACGCGGTTGAGTAGTGGTTAATGTATGGCGGTTCAGTGTACTATTTCCACTCAAGTTAAAACTGTACATGTTCAAATCTCATCACATTTCCTCTAAATATGTGGATAATGCTTTTTTGTTTTTCGTATTGATTTTATGAAGCATAGCTTCTACGTGCCCAATTGACCGAGGATCAATATGTTAAACACATTATTAGAACAATTGTAAAGTCAAAAGGTCAGGCGTGATAAAATTTCTGATATTTCATGAATCCAGACTTCGGTACACTTTAGAAAAAAAATAATTTAAAATATTAAAAACAGTTGTTATATACTGTCATATATATATATATATATATATAATTGTAGGTTTTTATATATAAAATTGCAGGGACTGGGACAGAACATTCCCAATAATATGTTTGTATGGGACGTTAATTGACATATTCTTCCTGTGTACTCGTTCCCCTGATTCTGCTGGTCAGCAACATGTATGTAATCCAGAGAAAGTTTTAAGGTTTTACACCATAGATTTACAATTGTGCTTTTATATCTGCGACTTTAGCTCGACAAATCGGATGTCAGTGTGCCATTTTTAGTCAGATTCTAGACTCTTACTGAAACATAAGAACAAAAGGGAGTAACATTTCAAACGTAAGACACGGATAATTATAAATCGTTTTAAAATCAATATTTATTTTTTAGTTCACTATGTCAACTCCATAGAAAAGTCTTCGTACCTTCCATTTGTTACCTGTGTCCATCTTTAGAACGCAAGGTTTAAAGTATTTAATTTTAAAAAAAAATTGTTGCTGTTAGTTAAGCTTAAATTCAAATTTATTGTTTTACTACCAACAATATTAATTACATAATATTAAAATAGCAACTTAATGATAAATTTTGAGTAAATGTCGGAAACAATGTTTGACTGAACGTTGATGTACACCAGAGCCAATATCCGCGTACACTTCAAATTCAGAGTTGGACACTTCTTAGCCATTTTTACCTTTTTTACACCATAGCATTGTATTTTAGTATATTGGAATTGTTGGTGTAAGGCTTGTTTTAAACGAAAGATGACTTTTTTTCATAGAATCTGAGATCTGGAGGCTGGGTTAGTTTCTCCAGAGATTGTTTCATACCCAAGAGACTTCAATTATTTAGCAATATGCAATACTTTGAGAAGATGTCTCCTATTCTCAGAGGAGTATATGTATGTATATAGAAGAGATTTACAGCATTGTCTATGCAGACATTTAATCTTTCAAAGCCTGCAACTATTTGGTGGTATAAATGCTGGCTAATTTTAAGTACACATATAACCACATGATTTCTGTACTGCATGTACTGTCTGAAATTACAAGAATCTAGGAATGACAGTTATGAAGTTATGATTGGGGGATGATGATGATGATTCAATCCCTTTCGCTGTGAGCAGGAAGCTCTTGACAGCCCATAGCCCTTCTGACGAATGCACATGTTTTCCTCAGTTGTGGTGCAGTTGTGTAGAGTGTGTTGTGTATAGCTGGAAGTGGTGGTAATAGTTCTTGTTGGATGTCTGTTAGTTTTTGCACTGAAGTAATAGGTGTTCAACAGTCTCTTCTTGTGCGTTGCAGTGTCCGCAATTTGGTTCGTGTAATGGGTTTATTATTTTCATGTATTTTTTTAGCGATTAAGGGATTAAAACCCTCTCTTACAAAACATGTATTACTAATAACACTAGTAAATCAGAGGGTAACCCTTCTGTGTTGCTATTTTCCACAAAATAAGTTAAAACATCTTATAAAAACGAAGTCATTAGCCTTTTTCAAGGGAAACATCCACCTGCCCCCTTTATTTAATAATAAAGTCGTATATGCAACACTAACATGAATGTTCATTGGAATGAACGCTATGAAGACTTTGTTTAATGTTGTTCGTCCATCGGAATCGACGAATACTATTCAGTTCAAGTCGGATGATGATGATGTCTGCGGTGTGCCCGATTGTGACTAATGAGTTCTTGATTAGAAACTGGCCTCACGGCACGTGGGACATTCCCATAAGTGCTCCGCTCTCATTTCCAGCAGTCACCATACTCGATGGTGTTTCGAGTCTAATGCCGCCGAAACAGACGTGGACATCAGGGCACTACACTGGACAGGTTTCTTTGTTGTTCCACCCACCCACGCCGTGGCCGTCCTAGTTCAAGCACAACGTCGGTCTGTCGGATCAACATGGTAACTGTTATCGAAGGTTACGACTACGGGATTGTGTAGATGACGTGCCATGATGCTTCTATCAGAAGATAACCTCAATATAAAGGCATGCAATGTTCTAAGATTTCTGTTGCTTGGGTGGTTTGTCTAGTGAACCATTGGTGAGACCCACAGACGCAACTGCATGCGCAATATGAGTTTTATGCATGTCTTCAGTGGAATTGTCTACCACACTGAGAATGTGTGGGAAGAGTCGTGGGGCATTGAACAGCTCTTGCTTTTCATTAGCGCGTTTTTGTTGCACGGCGTGATGTCAGAGGTTTTCTGCAGCTGCTGCACAACTCTTGATTCTGTGATGCCATTCAGATCTGTCTTGTTCAAGATTATCCCATGAATTTGTGTCTATCTTGAAGTGGGTCAGAGAGTGTCTTTAAAACGCTTCTTCTGTCATCCGGCCTGCAGACATTTTTTGGCAGACGATGATCTTTCATGCGGACAATGTATTCTGTCCAACGTGCCAGCGTCTTCATCAACATTGTATGCATGCTTACAGACCTATATTTCATCATTACTTCACTGTCAGTTATTTTATCTCACCTATGGATGTTGGTTATATTAGCTTAGGTGGAAGTGGTTGAGTCTTCCAGTATGTCTGGCATATACTGTCCATGTTGCATAGGCATAAAGTGTGCTTGAATACCACAGTCGTATCTCCATCATTGACATGAATGTTCATTAAAATTAACGCTGTGAAAACTTTGTGTGCTTTAAAGGTAAGTTCGAGAACAGCGAATGCTCAAGATGAGCTGACATATATTCAGTGGCAAATTCCACCGAAGACGGATGTGTCTGATTTTTGGCTCAAATAAATCGGTGTCACAATGCATTTCCATTCTCAGGATTACATTATGCTGGAAATCTAGTATGGTAATGGTCATGCAGCAAGTTGATATCCAGCGGGAGTTTGAGAATTAACACTGATGATGATGATGATGATGAATAGCAAACAAAGCTGACTGACAGCTGCCATAGAAATATGGAAATACCCACACGGTACATTGATGATGCTGGTCTGACCGAGATCACCAGATATGACACTACATTATGATCGCAATCATGTCATTGCAGAATTTCAGTTACCTAACGTCAAGTCCACTATACGTCCATTACATTATTTTAGGAGAATGGTAGAGATAAGTGCTTGCAAATTTAATGTTGAAACTTAACATATTATTACCTTTGGCAAGTCCGTCTTCAGATTAATCTTGCGGGATGATCCAATACAACCTCACTTATCCTGGCTGATGCGACTGATCATTGGTCACTTTGTGTAAACTTTGTATCGCCAGTCAATGACAATCACGTAAAAAGGTGGATTGGCCATGATAATTAATGCTCTTTGAGATCAGCGAGCATGATTAATTCTGGAGAAGGACTACCATTGGCGTATTTGAAGATGATATAACAGTACAATTTCCGACAAGACTTGAGTGTGGTATGAAGGTAGCAATTGCACAACAAAACCCTTTATGACATTCTATAGATGAAGTGATCTTGACCGACATGGCAGAAAGAAGTAAAATCGATTGACGGTGTTATTCTAAGAGGGACCATGTCATATGTGTTTGATTGATTCATTGTTATTATTTTGTACAGATTATCGACTATCAATATTAGGGATGAGTCTCTCAGGGTGAAAGTAATTCAACTCTCAATGTACGATATAGTTAACTAGTTCTCCTGATGGTTTCGTCGTGATGTGCTATACACTTTATTCGTTTAGCTTTCCCAATGTTGTTGTTGTTGTTTTTTTTTTTGCTTGAACGCAAGCAGTAATAAATAAAATTTTAGTATCATATGATGACATGAAAACAAATATTGATACTTGTTCACCTACAATACCCCCCACCTCACGAAACTGTACTTAGTACAATCTGTTAAATTTGACGGACAGTTTCATATACCAACGCATGTTAACAAGGTTTTGGAATTCTCATTTGTAGACTTGGCTCTATTCTGTGGTTTTGGAATTCTCATTTGTAGACTTGGCTCTATTCTGTGGTTTTGGAATTCTCATTTGTAGACTTGGCTCTATTCTGTGGTTTTGGAATTCTCATTTGTAGACTTGGCTCTATTCTGTGGTTTATCTTGGCTTCTGTATCAACATGAGTTGTACGTATGTTATGTTCAGTTATAATATATCATAATATCGGTTTGTTAAAGTTAGAATGTATTGTTATTACGTCTCATTATCACTCCATGTGATATATGAGTTGTCCGTTGGTCTCTCGATCACAACACGTTCGAGGTTCAATGCGAAGAGACGTCAATCATTCACGTTGAATTGCCAGGCTGGTGAAAGTAAATACTAAAACCTTAAAATGTAACAATAGTTGTAAAGAAGTGCCCTATACGAAGCTTTTAATATTATTATTATTATTATTATTATTATTACTGTTTTGGGCTATGTGGCGTAGTGGTAAATCTCTCGTCTCAGACGGCCATTTACCAAGTTTAATTCCCCCTTCTGTCAGCAGTGCATCGTATTACTACATTCTGAAAAGGATATGCTACCGAATTTATAACTGTATTAGTATTGTTGTCATTGTGACGCTTTTGACGACCCAGCCTTAATGAAGGGTAACAATAAATTCATGATTTGAATGCCGCTGTTTATAGAATAAATACATGATTTGAATGGAGTTGATCATAGAATAAATACATGATTTGAATGCCGCTGTTTATAGAATAAATACATGATTTGAATGCCGCTGTTTATAGAATAAATACATGATTTGAATGGAGTTGATCATAGAATAAATACATGATTTGAATGCCGCTGTTTATAGAATAAATACATGATTTGAATGGAGTTGATCATAGAATAAATACATGATTTGAATGCCGCTGTTTATAGAATAAATACATGATATGAATGCCGCTGTTTATAGAATAAATACATGATTTGCGTCATTATCTATGCACTATGGGGGATGTGGTTACTTACCCTTGCACCGTGAAATGTTTCTTCTAATTCCTATATAATCGATTCCTTAGTCGTATATATGACAGATAGCCCTCAAGATTTTGTTGTGATTCATTAAAACAAATGTCGTCGCAGTAGATTTTTGTTAAGTATTATTCTTTTGACACTTTCCCTAGATCTAAGTTATCTAGCATAGGCGGAGGTGCTCTTAGTAAACAAGCTTCGATTCTTTTTAGTTTTGGTGTCTGTTATCACGAGATACTCTACTGTTTCCCTGATGTTCTGGAGAAATTCCCCTCCTTTCCCTCCAATCTGTACATAGGATGCAAGAGCGTTTACGGTCATAATTCCAGAAGAATGAAAAAAAAAAAAAAACAATGCGCAAAATATAAAACATTCTCTGTAGGTTTCCTTTAAAAAGAATGATATACCGTTTTTCTCTTATGAATTTTTAACTGTTATCATCAGTGTTTACACTGACGGTTTAGAAATAACCCCAGCTCGTCATGTAAAATAACAGTTAATCCCATACTATATATATATATATATATATATATATATATATATATATATATATATATATATATATATATATATATATATATATATATATATATATATATATATATATATTCCTGCAGCATCGAACTAGGTGCATAGGGCAGAAACCAGAGCTCTCCAGTTCGAGCGATGTAATGCTACTGTGTGTAATTTTTGCATATTGTTGAGACCCATAGTCATGCACTCTTTGATAGTTGTTTTGTGATGAACCTCTCTTGGTCTTCCTCTTGTTCTTCTGCCATCTGGTAGCCATTTTAATGCTTGTAGTGGCCGTCTATTTTCATTCATTCTAAGTACATGTCCGATATAAGTCCATCGATTTCTTCTTATTGTTGTAGAAACGTATTTCGGTTTGGTGTCTTCTCTTATTTACATGTGTGATTTGAATTCTTCCCAGCCAATATAATTCTTCCCATACTATATAATTCAATATAAATAAGATCATGCCCGTAGCAAGTATAACTACAAAATAAATAGTTTGACCATTTTCGCTCGCACTTCGATCGTTTCAGTGAGATTTTTGATGACATATTTATTTTCGCAAAATCTGTAAGGATTTTAAAGGATGATTGTACCAATTTTTTTTACCTACATTTATAGGATTTTCTAAAACAAAAAAACCTAACCCTAGATTGGGGATAATTTGGTCAAAATAACCTCAGACGGCGGTCAAAAGCCCCAGTTCTAGTGGAAAACTCTCAGCTGTGACATCGCTAATTATCATCGATAATAAACGCTCAGGCCAACGTGTCACAAAGACACGCTAGCAGTGTAACACTATTGATGCTTTTGCTATTATGATTCGAATTTCTTCTCATATAATTTCATTGTTTGTCAACGTATGCTAGAATATGATGTGCGCATTTTTTTCTGGCACTTTCATTGGATGGCATCTAAACTCAGACTTGCTTGCTTGTATTGTATGCCATAAATTACACAGTAAGATCTCAATTATCTTTCAGGCTCATTGCATTTTTATGTTTATGAATGTTTGGCCACGCTGATTATATTTTGTTGATTTGAGTTGCAGAGATGCTGTTGCCATGGAGACCACACGTTTCGAATGTTATTGGCGCTCGTTTAAAATCATTGGTCAATTAGTAGAGTCAATTAGAGGCAGTCTATTGTCATATTGTCCCATGTCTTCATCAAATGTTTGTTATTATAGAGTAGGAAATATTTTCTTGAACATTAACATTAATGACATTGTGTTGATGGCTTCTTCTAGGTGCTCAGCCCCTTGTAGATTAAGAACAAATAGGAAAAAGAGCTTCCCTGAAAAAGAGCTGTGATGACTAGTGTCCTAATGTTGAAACCTACTGCAGGGATGACTAGTGTCCTAATGTTGAAACCTACTGCAGGGATGACTAGTGTCCTAATGTTGAAACCTACTGCAGGGATGACTAGTGTCCTAATGTTGAAACCTACTGCAGGGATGACTAGTGTCCTAATGTTGAAACCTACTGCAGGGATGACTAGTGTCCTAATGTTGAAACCTACTGCAGGGATGACTAGTGTCCTAATGTTGAAACCTACTGCAGAGATGACTAGTGTCCTAATGTTGAAACCTACTGCAGGGATGACTAGTATCCTAATGTTGAAACCTACTGCAGAGATGACTAGTGTCCTAATGTTGAAACCTACTGCAGAGATGACTAGTGTCCTAATGTTGAAACCTACTGCAGGGATGACTTGATTTTTTAATGCGCATTCGTTTTGTTTTATCTAGAGGTTATTTCACTTAAGGGTGATGGTCATTGTTGACAACTTTTAAAGTATTCTTTCACTTGCACTACTAGATGTATTATTGGCCCCTTACAACGCAACAGAGTCAAGCTAAATAAATAGAAATATTCACACTTTGTGCATATTATTCGCTCTTTGAGTGCAGCTAAAGTGAAACAAATCAGAGCTTTGAGGGCAAAGTGATAAACATACCTGATCTGTGAATACATAGAAGTAACGCGTATCAAAGTAATCTTTGAGTGCGTAGTGTGAAACGACCTGCTTCTGATTCTTGATCAGGAACAAGCGTCACAGCACTGGTTTCATTCCCATATATTCTCTGCTTGCCGTTCCGTCAGCCATCTAAAAGTGTAAAAGCTCAGTGTCCCAGTCAGGTGCTGATTACGCGTTCTTCTGATCTTTCCGGAGAGGGATCACTTTCTCCCATCGCCTCTAGTCACTCCCATTTCTACCATTCTCTGAATATGTACATTGTCTTGTTCGACCTCCTCCTCGTCTTTTCGTAGGGTATCCACGACTGCTCTAATCAATTCAATCATGTCTCTTCTTATCTCGGTGCCGTTCACTAAGGCTTTACCAGCATACACATCGGCTCTTTCGGTACCCCTGACCCCAGCATGACCTGGGCAGTAGATCCATGTAATTCTCTGCGCGTTATTGAGAAGGGTGACCCATTCAATTCTGATCATACACTTTTCTATCTTGAGAAGCATACTTTAAGAGTCCGGTAGAGTCACTGAGTCTGTTGGTGGTTGCGTCGCCAACCACATGAGAGCTGCGGTCACCGCTTCTAGTTCCATTCTCATACTCGATTTTGTAGTGAGGTACACAGCTAATTTCTTGCCACTTTGGTGGGCCACGAAACCCCAGACCTGCTCTGTGACACTTATCTTAAGTCAGTAACACTTATCTTACTTTGAGTGCAAAGTGTGAAACAGACATTCCCTGAATATTGCCTCTTACTAAGGTAAAACACTAAGTGTTTGTTGAAGATATTATATCTCGTTCCGTCATAACAAATTCATTAAAAGGTTCAACCTGTCAACTTTAATAGAAAATGTTAGACATGTTCGCAATCCAGCAATTAAACAGCGTGGGTGTTGTGAATGAAAATCAATTAAGTGTATCGTTTAAAAAAACATAGCATTAGTAATACATATTTAAAAAAGTATTGAGTTAAACATCCTTTGTCGTCATTGTTTTGAATAATTTATGTTCAGCTCTGTCGCTCAACAATATGTATTGTTCTATTTAATTTGTAAATGTATGTTTTTTTCAGACATTCAGTTTTGTAGAACATTGAAACACAGTTTAATTGTTCGTTGTGTTGTTGAATTTCGTTACGTATGTAATGTTTATACATGTATACAACGGAACATGATAGATAGGGTCATATTCTTTTGCTAATCCTGGATAGTCTTTCGCATGCGATATCTGAATTTCATGAATCGATATTTTCGTCTTAGATTTTTATCCGCAGGAGTTACTAGCAATAATGATCTTGTATTTTTTCGTAAAAGGACTTGTGTGTTCGTCCATCCCAAGTGATGATGAACATTAATTACAACAATTTTTGAACTACGAGTAGTTTGAATTATGTCCATGCCTAATAGTTCGTAGATGGCTAATAGACCATATACAAGCTGTAAATATCCTTGGACAGTTTGGGCATGTAATGACCACTGTAGATGGATTGTGATTTATCCCTGACTTTCTAGCTACACTCCGCTGTAGAACTGCTGCATTTCTCCTCTTTTCACAAGATGATGTGCTCTTTTTTAGTGTAGATCACAATGATCTATTTTGTGCAAGTTCTTCCCATGTATCTCTATTTCAAAGGCTTTCAGTGAGGTCTTTAACGAGTTCTTGTAGCGCTTCTTTTGGCCACCTTGAGATCATGCACCCTTCTACAGCTCACCATAGAGAAGTATACATGGCAGGTGATGGTCTGGCATACGTACCAAATGATCTGCCTAAAGAATCATTGTCAGCATCAGGATTGTGTCAATGCTGGGTATACCAGATCTGTCAATGACAGTGGTATCTGGAATCTTGTCTTGCCATTTGATGTTCATAACTTTTCTGAGACAATTTGTATGAAAATGATTGAGTTTTTTCACATGATGTCTATACAAAGTCCATGTTTCACTAGCGTATAACAGCACTGGAAGTACCACTGCTCAGTAAACTTTCAGTTTAGTCATTAGGTCAATGACATTTCTACGTGACACATTTGCATAGAGTCTGCCGAAAGTGCTGCGTGCCTTGGCGATGCTTGTAGACTTCATCATCAACGTTGGCATATTGTGATAACGTACTACCTAGATATGTGAATCTATTCACAACCTTAAGTGCTACGTCATTTACCTTTATGCAGGGCTCGAGATAGCTTTTGCCAAGTGCTGGTTGCAACATGACTTCTGTTTTCTCTGTTAGTAGTAAGCCCAAAGTTCGTACAGGCTTTGGAGAATCTGTCTATAATACTTTGTAGATCAGCCTCAGAGTTGACATTTAGAGCACAGTCTTCAGCATAAAAAGGTCTTATGGTTCTGTTAACGGTCAATCATTTCATGTACTAGGGATTTACTGTTGCATGCTGGTTGGTCTTATCAGCGACTGCTGAGATCTTTACACTTTCGCATGCGGGCACATAGTTAGTTAGTCGTCGGATCATCATCACTGCAAACTGGACACATCCATAGTTGTTCCGATCTCTCCTTGAGTGTATCCGCCATCACACTTCTGCTGACAGTACCGGTCCTATGCTGGTTGACCATCATTCTTCTGCGCCCTCCGAAATGTTCACCTCTAGCAACACCGCATTTCAATCCCTGATCTTTAATCCTAGCCATTGAAAAGGAATCATCATCCACATTAGTCTCACTCTCGCGTGTTATATCTCTTAAGGAGTTTAAAACGTCAGCGAAACGTTTAAAGCGATCCATTGCCCCATCGCCCTGTACCACAATCGCACACGATGCCAGTTGATCCGCTCTTTCATTTCCTCGAACTCCCACATGTCCCGGCACGATATAAATGTAACCGCTTTCAAGCTCGCATTTCTCAAGGCCTCAATCCACTGTTCGCGAACGAGACCCACTTGTACCTTCTTAATCATACTCATAGAGTCACTCAACATGCAGACCTGCGTTACCTTCTGTGTGCGTAGCCACTCAAATGCCTTGATCACCGCCATAGTCTCCATGGTCATACTACTCGTAGTGACCGCAAAGGCACCACTTTCCTCCTTGATCGTTTTAGCTGCGCACTGAGTTATGTATAAAGCGAGATTGATCCTGGACCAGTAACTAGATTTGATGGAGCCTTGTCATGGTGTATATGTCGCTATTTTGGCGACTTAATACTTCTACTTTTTTGTTGTTTTCTTTTTTTTTTCTTTTCGCGTTACCTATAAGTTGATGTTGGAGGCAATATTGGGCATATATTGTTAGATGTTTTATTAAAGTTGTATCTAATGTTTCGCCAACTTCTCTCTTTATTCAATAGCTTCGTTTCGTTTTGTTCTATTTATTAAGATTTTATAGAAACCACAAGCAATGTTTCTTCATTCTATTATTTTGGGTTCGTTCTCAAACTCATGCGGATTAGTAGAAATGCAGTTCGGAGAACAGAATATGTTATGACATGGCTTACAGATCGACTGCGATAAGTGAGTTTTTTTTCTTCGAGACATCTTACTTCTGAGTCACTTTGATGATATATTGGATGGGGCGGCCAACCCCACCCTCCTAGTTGCTTCTAGCGACATACATATGGGTTATAATATTTATTCTTTGCTTGCCTTTTGAGAGTCGACAAAAAGGCGCGGTCCAGAATGGTTTATGTACTATAATTTTTGTCCAATATTTAATGTGATCAACCCATACTTTCTGCTGTATTTCCCTGTTCTCAGTTCCTTATTTAATTATAAGAATCTTAATCCTGTCCAGTCTTTAATGTGATCAACCCATACTCTCAGTTGTATTTCCTTGTTCTTCTTCCACCCTCAGCTGCTCCCTGTATGTTATTTTTGTAAAGGGAATCGTGCCTGATAACGTGTCCAAACCACAAAAATGTGTGACGCTTCTCCACCGCAATACGATATTTTTGTTGACATACAAGAGTATAAATTGTGTTTCTGACGTATATGTTGATTTTATGCTCTTTATAATGGATTCATAATGTTCTTCTGTAATATTTATTTTCAACAGCCTGTATTCTCCTCTCCATTTCCGCTGTAATTGTCCAAACCCTTACATCTGTACAAAAGAATAGGTATAATTAGAGATTTATATATGTTTATCTGCACTACTATACTTATTCTACTCTTCCACACGGTATCTTCTATCTGGACATTGCAGCCGAGGCTGTTTCGAGTCTAAACTTTATGCATACGTTAGTGCTTCCATCGCCGCTCATATAAGATCCTAAGTATTTAACGGTATCATCTCCTAGTTTCTGTCTATTCATCCAGATGTTAACGGTATCATCTCCTAGTTTCTGTCTATCCACCCAGATGTTAACGGTATCATCTCCTAGTTTCTGTCTATCCACCCAGATGTTAACGGTATCATCTCCTAGTTTCTGTCTATTCATCCAGATGTTAACGGTATCATCTCCTAGTTTCTGTCTATCCACCCAGATGTTAACGGTATCATCTCCTAGTTTCTGTCTATTCATCCAGATGTTAACGGTATCATCTCCTAGTTTCTGTCTATTCATCCAGATGTTAACGGTATCATCTCCTAGTTTCTGTCTATTCATCCAGATGTTAACGGTATCATCTCCTAGTTTCTGTCTATCCACCCAGATGTTAACGGTATCATCTCCTAGTTTCTGTCTATCCACCCAGATGTTAACGGTATCATCTCCTAGTTTCTGTCTATTCATCCAGATGTTAACGGTATCATCTCCTAGTTTCTGTCTATCCACCCAGATGTTAACGGTATCATCTCCTAGTTTCTGTCTATTCATCCAGATGTTAACGGTATCATCTCCTAGTTTCTGTCTATTCATCCAGATGTTAACGGTATCATCTCCTAGTTTCTGTCTATTCATCCAGATGCTAACGGTATCATCTCCTAGTTTCTGTCTATCCACCCAGATGTTGACGGTATCATCTCCTAGTTTCTGTCTATCCACCCAGATGTTAACGGTATCATCTCCTAGTTTCTGTCTATCCACCCAGATGTTAACGGTATCATCTCCTAGTTTCTGTCTATCCACCCAGATGTTAACGGTATCATCTCCTAGTTTCTGTCTATCCACCCAGATGTTAACGGTATCATCTCCTAGTTTCTGTCTATCCACCCAGATGTTAACGGTATCATCTCCTAGTTTCTGTCTATTCATCCAGATGTTAACGGGAGTCTCGATGTCATCTATATTTGCTATTAGTGTACATTTTCTCATTATTATTTTTTCTGGATCTTTTATTATACTTTTTCGCATATTCCAGTTGTGGGCGACTTGTTGTAACCAGATTTTACTTTTACTTTTTACTTTTTTATGAGACAGCTGTTTAAGTTTCTTGAAGCACAAAAAAGTGTTCTCTGAGATAAAAGGCAGTGCATGTATTCCTTTGAGACCACACTGGCTGGCCTGATTCGGTCTACTTGCCGTATTTTGTCCACCCATGGTATATCCAATTCATTAGTTTTATGTCCTGTTCATTTTGTCATCGTTTCTTCATTTCTCTGTAGAATCACACTGAGATGCGACCAGTAATATATGCAAGATGCAGTTGCGGTGAATTGGCTGTCTCATCTCATAGTGTCAAAGCAACGACCGAGAATGCATTCTGAAGTCGGTCCGACAAGTCCGAAAGACACAAATATTGCAGCTAAGCTGTAAACCATTAATACATTCCTTTCTGTGGACTACATCTCGTTAATCCACAAGTAGTTGAAAACGAATAGGGAAGAAGAAGACACAGAGGAACTTTCTCGTGCATCTATTTATTGTCCGCATAAATAAGATGACTCACTTCCAGACAACAAGATTGCTTTTACATAATGCATAAGAAACATCGATAGACCATAGCAAAAAATGATTTAAGTATATCACAATCAGGCTGTCTGTGTAGAGACCTGATCTAATTTGAGACACAGAAAATGTATGTTGCAACCAGGCGTGATATTCTGTCATTCACAAGTCAATCGATTCTACGTTCCTGAAAAAATCGAACAGATCTTAAAGACGGCGGACTGGCCGATTGGAAATAGGTGAGGAATATCTCCTATGTTCTAGATCAGCGTATCTGAAATTGGGCGGTTGTTGTTGTTATACCGATATCCTAATGCCGCTGAAATGTTATAATCTTGGCAGCACAATATCATTCTTATAAAAGTGCAGGTCTTCTCAAGTTGATTTAGTGATTCATATAGTAAGTTAGTGACTGCTAAGGGTGTCTGTAAAATATTTTTCCCTGGTAGTTGAAATGTAAGGGCAGTCAATAAGTAAATTAAATTCAGCGGTAAAACACTACATGGGATACTAATTGTTTCAGAAACGATAGAGAGCAAATTAAGCTTAAGGAAACAGTGAATACATTCATAAGACACAACATTCTATTGACAGGGATCTATATGATGACGCTAGTTTGAGGGTGGGGGGGGGAATTTAACATGACATTACTTGTATCCGAGTACTGCAAGTCCTGTTATATTTTCCTAATGGGGTGAGGGCAGTAGGACACTACAATTGTCTATTGATAATGATAGCTCGTGTGTTGCCGAGGCCCGAAAGGGGAGCAAAGAATAGCAACACTGTTTACCTTTCACGCATGTCGTAAAAGGCGACTAAGGAGGTTATGGGATGGAGTTGGCTGTCCCATCCCATATAGGGCAAGTGACCCAAAGCCATGCTGAAGTCGGATGTGTCAGGCCGAAAGGCGCAGATATCGCAGCAATGCTGTAAACCATGACACAACGCATTCCGTTCTCCGGACTACATCCTGCTAATCTGCAGGAGTTTGAGAACGAGCGCTGAAGAAGAAGAAGAAGAGATAATGTTAGGATCTGTGACAAAGAGATAGACAAAGAGATCTTGTCGTAGACGTCAAGGTACCAGGTTAGACTCCGCCGCAGACATTTGTACGTTCATGCAAACTATCCAGAAAGCAATGTCAACCTACTGAAATATGATTTGCTTATAAAAATCAACACAACAAAAAAAAAGGGGGGGGGGGGATTGATCTACTTCCAACTTGCTCGTGATAATAATCTAGCTGTAGGCGAAGCTTGTGTCCATCTATGCTTTTTTTTTTTATGTCAGTAGTTAGTTTCTGATGGGAACTCACTATATGATTCTATTGATTAGTGATTATAAGTCGATGTCACTACAATCATAGAAAAGTCATAGCTTCTATTTCTCCCAATCAAATGTCGAAGTTATGCTCACCGATGGTTCCCGTTACTCGCTGCCTGAAGACATTCCTCATGCTGTCCCTCCGGTGCCCAGCCCTACTCTTGTCACAATGAATACTAAATTATCTCATTCATAACCTATTGTAGTAGTCCACATTCACATCACCTATTGTAGTAGTCCACATTCACATCACCTATTGTAGTAGCCCACATTCACATCACCTATTGTAGTAGCCCACATTCACATCACCTATTGTAGTAGCCCACATTCACATCACCTATTGTAGTAGCCCACATTCACATCACCTATTGTAGTAGCCCGCATTCACATCACCTATTGTAGTAGCCCGCATTCACAGCACCTATTGTAGTACTCTACATTCACAGACCGTGAAACAACTACCGTGTTCATTGCATATATAATCCTTGCACATTTTGTGCCGTTCTGTGAAAAACACCTGAAAAGTCCGATAAGCAAGATCTTATTCTTCTTCGTTTGTTCTCAAACTCCCGCAAATTAGCAGGACGAAGTCCGGAGAGCAGAATGTGTTGCGTCATGATTTACATCATGGCTGTGATATCTGCGCCTTTCGGCCTGATACATCCGATTTCAGCATGGCTTTTGGATCACTTTGATCCTATATGGGATGGGTCAGCCAACTCCACCCTATGACCTCTTCAGTCGTCTCTTGCGACATGCATGGAAGTTAAGCAGTGTTGCTATTCTTTGCTCATCTCTTGGGTCCCAGTAACACACGGGCGGGATAAGTTGAACTTAAAAAGTTTCCGTATTTATGTATTCATTTGGATATTATTAAGAGACAGAGTGAGGAGTGAGGTTATTAGACTTAGAACAGGAACCACCCCAATCTCGAAACATATTGAGAGACAACGGCTCAAAAAGCTTGCACACATCAGCATACTACTACCATCACACAGCGAACCACAGCATGCTATGCTACACAGATACAGTTAAGGCAGATCTAGAGGTCGGCCAAGAAAATGATGTGCCACCGAGATAAAAGAGGCGACAAATTCCAAAATATACTCAGCACGCAAGAGGACCATCTCCAGAAAACTCTTCTACCCGTGGCGCTGAAACGCAACAAAGGGTTTAGTGAATAGATAGATATACTTGGGTGAGGGGCTCTGACCTATAGAATAAACCAGCCTAAAGCGAATCCGCAGCCAACTGAAACATTTAATCACTAAAGCCAGGTATCCACTTAATCAAGGTGAGCTATACAAATTTAACATGACGTTATCTTCTTATAGAAGCTTCATGGCAAGTCATCTATACAATCCCGTAGTCGTAACCTTCGATAACAGTTATTATGTTGTTCCGACATGCCGACGTTGTACTTGAACTAGTTACGGGAACAGCGTGGGTGGGCGGAACAACAAAGAAAACTGTCGCAAGGGCCAGAGTTATGTCCTGATGTCGACGTCTGTTTCGGCGGCATTGGACCCGAAACACCATCGAGTCGAATGGCTGCTGGAACAGAGGGCTGTGCACTTATGGGAATGCCCCACGTGCTGTGAGGCCAGTTTTCTAATCAAGGATCGAGCTATAAAAAGTTAATCATCACATTACTGGAAAACATTTCCGTTGAAGAGAGGTAAAAATCATTCCGTTGAAGAGAGGTAAAATCATTCCGTTGAAGAGAGGTAAAATAATTCCGTTGAAGAGAGGTAAAATCATTCCATTGAAGAGAGGTAAAATAATTCCGTTGAAGAGAGGTAAAATAATTCCGTTGAAGAGAGGTAAAATAATTCCGTTGAAGATAAATTTCCGTTTATTGGAAGGTCGCTTAAGATATGATTTATTGTATACATTTACAAAAGGAGACACAGACCTGTATAATTAATACACAATGTTTATACGTGGCTCTTGTACAGGCCTTATAGCTGAATCATTTTGAACCCAATTCGTTGCTTTTTAAAAATTATTATTTCAATTGACTTTTAAGTAGTCGCCATTTACATACTAGGAGTCGCATGCCTAAAATAGCCAAGGCCAACAAATAGATTTCACGCAAATCGGAAACTAGTTCATGTTTACGTTTTATTTGACAGACCTCCTATGCCGCCAACGGTCGTGGCTTATACAATATGTCATATACATATTGTCAGCGCCAAGGTATATATGTGACGAAGTGGTGATGCCGTGGTGAAATGTGGTGATGCCGTGGTGAAATGTGGTGATGCCATTGACAAGTTTGAGAAACACTGTCTTCTGTACAACAATGTCTTCTCTGTGTCACAAATTGGTTGTAGTAGTGTATATGCCAAAATAGGCACGCTGTGTCGACGTGACATTATATACATACCGTAATTTGTAATAAATGACTGAGTATATGTATGTACATGTTTAGGTTATTTGAGGAGAAATATCGGTCATGAAAGGTGAACACACACACATGCACGCACACACACACACACACCCAAAATTTACGGTATTGTCCCAGATTAAAATAGCGGATAGTATCGCAACAACTTGCCATGCATGTGGTAATATGCGAATAAAGAGGTTTTGACATGATATTGACTTGATTTCCAGTGATTCTCAACTTCTTTTTATTTATACTTTTACAGCAATGTTTCTTTCATGATCAGATCATACTATGGATCAATATCTTAGACTGGTGCACAGATATTCTGGATCAATATCCTAGGATAGTGAAAATATACTCTAGATCAGTATCTTAAGATGGCGCACGTAAACTCTAGATTAATATTTTACTATGGTGCACAGATACTCTGGATCAAAATCTTAGAATGGTGCACAGATACTCTGGATCAATATCCTAGGATAGTGCGCATATACTCTAGATCAGTATCTTAAGATGGCGCACATATACTCTAGATTAATATCTTATTATGGTCACATATACTCTGGATCGATATCTTAGGATGTCGCACACACATCCTAATATTATCGAAATATTAGGATGATACACATACTTTGATCTATGTCTTATTATGGTGCACATACTCTAGATCAATATATTAGGATGGTGCACATACTCTGGATTACTATCTTAGGATGGTGCACATACTCTGGATCACTATCTTAGGATGGTGCACATACTCTGGATCACTATCTTAGGATGGTGCACATACTCTGGATCAATATCTTAGGATGGTGCACATACTCTGGATCACTATCTTAGGATGGTGCACATACTCTGGATCAATATCTTAGGATGGTGCACATACTCTGGATCACTATCTTAGGATGGTGCACATACTCTGGATCAATATCTTAGGATGGTGCACATACTCTGGATCACTATCTTAGGATGGTGCACATACTCTGGATCAATATCTTAGGATGGTGCACATACTCTGGATCACTATCTTAGGATGGTGCACATATATTCTGGTGCAATCCACCGATGTTAACATAAAAATGTTCTTACTTCAAGATTTGCTACTTTATATATATCAATGATATCGTTGAAATAGTCATGTTTGTATACTCCATCCTTCAATAGTCATGTTTGTATACTCCATCCTCCAATAGTCATGTTTGTATACTCCATCCTCCAATAGTCATGTTTGTATACTCCATCCTCCAATAGTCATGTTTGTATACTCCATCCTCCAATAGTCATGTTTGTATACTCCTTCCTCCAATAGTCATGTTTGTATACTCCATCCTCCAATAGTCATGTTTGTATACTCCTTCCTCCAATAGTCATGTTTGTATACTCCTTCCTCCAATAGTCATGTTTGTATACTCCTTCCTCCAATAGTCATGTTTGTATACTCCATCCTCCAATAGTCATGTTTGTATACTCCTTCCTCCAATAGTCATGTTTGTATACTCCTTCCTCCAATAGTCATGTTTGTATACTCCTTCCTCCAATAGTCATGTTTGTATACTCCATCCTCCAATAGTCATGTTTGTATACTCCTTCCTCCAATAGTCATGTTTGTATACTCCTTTCTCCAATAGTCATGTTTGTATACTCCTTCCTCCAATAGTCATGTTTATATGACCTAGGCACCAATAATCATGTATGTTTGTCCATCCAACCAATAGTCATGTATCATGTCTCCTCCCACCAATGGTCATGTTTACATGCCCCACCCACTAATAGTCATATTTGTATACTCCTTCCCACAATAGTCATATTTATATGACCCAAGCACCAATAATCATGTATGTATATCTATTCAACCAATAGTCATTTAACATGCCTCCTCCCACCAATAGTCATGTTTATATACCCCTCCTACCAATAGTGAAATTTATACTCCTCCCACAATAGCTATGTTTATATGCCCCTCCCACCAATATTCATGTTTATTTGCGCGCACCACCAATAGTCATGTTTATATGCCCCTCGCATCATTAGCATGTGTATATGCCCCTCCCTCAGTAGTCATGTTTATATTCCCCTCCCACCAGTAGTCAGAAAGCAAACAATAATCCAAAGAATTTAAATATCTAGGCATCATTTTTTCCGAAGTTGGAAAACTAGACAGAGAAATAGAAACAAGGTGCCAGAAAGCAAACACAGTGACTTACCAACTTTCACCATTACTTCTTCATCCAAAGATCAAGATTGAAATTAAAAAACAAATATCTACAATTTTTATACCAACACTGTGCTACCAATGTCAAACATGGTCTTTAACAGCCTCGCAGCAAAGAAAAATCGTCACATGTGAAATGAAGTGTCTGAGGAAAGCTGCAATGGTTACCAAACTAGATAAAATAAGAAATGAAGAAATTAGGAAAAGAGTTGGTATAATATCATGTATCGAACATATTGAGAGACAGCAAGTAAAATGGTTCGGTCACCTTATGAGAATGAAGCCAAACCAAATACCAATAAGAGCATATAATACAAGAATATTATATGCCAAAGGTAGACCAAGAAAACGGTGGATAGATAACCTTGAACAAACATGGACTAAATGCAACCTCGGCGACACATCTGGCCTTGAAACGACAGCTTAAGATACCACCCCTACGCTTAACGGCAAGTGTGAATGTGATCAACAATCATTCACCTGGGGATAGACAATAGACCAGTAGTCATGTTTATATGCTCCTCCCACCAGTAGTCATGTTATATGCTCCTCCCACCAGTAGTCATGTTATATGCTCCTCCCACCAATAGTTATGTTTATATGCCCCTCCCACAATAGTTATGTTTATATGCCCCTCGCATCATTAGCATGTGTACATGCGCCTCCCTCAGTAGTCATGTTATATGCTCCTCCCACCAGTAGTCATGTTTATATGCTCCTCCCACCAGTAGTCATGTTTATATGCTCCTCCCACCAGTAATGTTATATGCTCCTCCCACCAATAGTCAAGTTTATGTGCTCCTCTCACTAATAGTGATGTTTATATCCCGCCTCCATAAATAGTCATGTTTATATGCCACTCCCACCAATAGTCATGTTTATATGCTCCACCCACCAGTAATGTTATATGCTCCTCCCACCAATAGTTATGTTTATATGCTCCTCCCACCAATAGTCATGTTTATATGCCACTTCCAAGAATAGTCACGCTTATATACCCCTCCCACCATTTTCAATTTCTTCCCTCTGTGGCTCCCCTGAAAATATTTTTGACACGCCCCCCTACCTCCCAGAGAAGGTATATGGCCCACGTTGACATCAACTGTGCAAATCCATCCCGTGGAAGATCAAAGTGATCCCAAAAATCGTATGTTCAAGTATGATGTGTTCGGATGTAATGCGCTAATATCGCAGCTATTTTTTTTATTTGAGCATTGTTTTCCACAGACTACCGAAGAAACTAAAATACACGTAGTTGAGGAAAGTGTGCAAAACCACATTATTGCAATTAACATGTAAGAAGCACAACATGAAATGTAATGTATAAAAAGATGCAATTATGAAAATTAGCAAGTCTGCAACAGCAATTGATATAACATTAGATAACACCAAAGTGACACAAGCCAAAGAATTTAAATATCTAGGCAGCTTTGTTTTGAAAATGGAAGACTAGATAGAAAAAGAGAAACAAAGTAAACACAGTGACGTACCAACTTTCACCATCACTTCTCCAATTGTCAAATTCTGGCAATCAAGTCAAGGTATATCAAACTGCTCCTGATTTGTATAGCTATTATTGTCTGTTCTAGCAACATCAATACAGAGCTACATGTCGATATGACCCCCCGACCACCCTTCTGTAAGTAATGAAGTAAGGAAACTTCTGTCAACCACAGTGAGGACATTAAGCACATTAGATATGGCGATTTCTCAACATTTTCAGTCGGAGCTACCGACCACATGTAATACTGAATTCGAGTACCACCGTTATCACTGAAGTGTTTAAAATAAACCAAATGTCTTTCTACAGAAATCTGCCACTTATCTAGTCATCCTTCGTTGTCCAAATACGATCTGCTAGTATCAGAAATATGTTTGGATATTGGAGCCTTCCTTTATGACGGTTTAAATATTGTCAGTGCCAAGGGATATATGTGACGAAGTAGTGATGCCGTTAAACTTTTGTTCACAATGATGATGAGGTCAAAATCGAACCGTGACATCTTGTTTACAGGTGCAATTTATCATAGCCCTTAAGGATGATAGTTTTTAGATAGTTTCCCGCTCTTAGTAACACTTTCGTCAGGCAGGGTGCTGACTCTGTTGAGAGGGACGGAGTACATATTGGAATCCAAAGTACAGGCTTGTGCTAATCTTATCTGTTTTCAAGTAACAATGGGGCTATACAAAGTGATTTTCCTGTCGATTTCATAATTGAATGATGTAGTTTAATTAACAGATATACCATTCATGTGTCTATTGCGCTTTTATTTATATACCTTTCATTTTCTGTGGTACGGTGCAAAAGGGCATGCTCTCTTAAGGTGACCAAAAGGAAAACTAGCTTAATATTCGTTAAAGATCTCACTGAAATACCTTGACATACGCATGACACATGGGAAGACGGTGTATGAAACAGAACTTACATGTCGTTCTGCAATAACAAAAGCGCATATTGGAAAGGAGATATGCAACAGCGGAGACTTGCTAGAAAGACATCGACAAATCAATCACAAATATAAGATGATCATTTCATGGCCAGCCTGTCCATGAACTGTTATGACCATCATGGGCTTCTCAACTAACTTATGGACAAGTACGCATAGATGGGGAACCCTTTTTCGTCTTGGTGCGAAATTGAAGTTTTCTTATGTGTTATGATGTCCAAAAAATCAACATTTTTTGTCAATCGAAGCTCCAAGTCTCGCAAACATATGTTGCCACTGGGAAAACACATGATATGAAAATGGTTACTTTAGTGTCGTTATTGCTACTTTGCCACATCTTTCTCATGTGTGTTAATTTGCGTGTCGCAATTGTAAGTCTTTTCCTAATCTCGATCGCACGTTCTCCGGACCTGTTTATATTTCTCAACAGATATTCGAATTTGTTTACGCAGTCTAGTTCTATATTGTCTATGTTGATATTATCGATTTGATCTTTGTTTTGTCTGTTGTCATAATTTTTGTTTCAGTGCTTTTAGATATAGATTTTGGATCTCGCTGTATTTCTTTGTTGTAATTAGCTGGCTGTTTCTGTCCCTCAGGATATGTAGTAAGGAGGACTGTGTTATCTGCATATCTTATTTTTGGAATCTTGTATCCACCGATATTTAATGGATGAAACACATTTTCCTCTAGTTCGTCTCTTACATTTATAATTATATTCCCTGCATAGATGTTAAAAAGATAAGGTGATAGAGTGCACCTCTGTCTCACTCCACTTTGAACAGCGAACCAGTGAGATGTTTCTCCCTCCACTCTTACTGCTACTTGTTGTTCGTGATTCAAATAAGATGTATTAGATGTTTGGGGAAACCCATGATGTACCATAGTTGGTGGCGCTTTGGTGTAGTTTATTAAACACACATGTAGGTCTAATTTGTATTCTCTACATTTTTCAAGTATGTTCCTTATGTTGCATATGTGGTCTCCTGTTCCTCTTCCTGCTCGAAATCCGTCTTTAACTTCATTAATTTATGTTTCTAATATGTGTTGTATTCTTTTCATTATGATTCGCAGTAGTATTTTGCTTGCTTGACTAATTAGTGATACTGTTCTATAGTTGGTACATAGTTGAAGGTCTCCTTTCTTTGGCAATGGTATATATCCATTCTGAATTTCTAGACACTTTACTGTCGTAGGTTGTCGTTTCTTTCGGGAGGAAAAACCGTTAATTTGGCGCCTTAAGAAAAGCACATTCACTTTCGTACGGAAAATCAATTCTGGTAATAATTGTTTTTCTCGCCCCTTACTGTGGCGCCCGTAGTTCTGTTGTACATCTAGATGTATGTGCATGGGGAGAGTGAGAGAAGATAGAAGTAATACACCTGTTGTACATCTAGATGTATGTGCATGGGAAGAGAGAGAGAGAGAGAGAGAGAGAGAGCGAAAGATCAAAGACATAAAGCAGGAAATTTTAATGAGGATCGTGTTGCTGCACATAACTGTGGAATTTTTGATATTAAATGTCAATTTTGTGGTGCTATATTTTATTTGTACGAACGTCCCACAAGTTGCTGCCAAGTTGTAGCAAGTTTACAAGTTCTTGCCGAAAGGAAAAGATAATACTCCCAAAGCCACAAGACATCCATGGTAATAGGTTGGAGTATCCCGAGTTTTTCCGCTTGATACTTTCTGATAATACACATCCTAAATACGTTTTCGCGAGAATATTGGCTCTTATAATAGCGCACTTTCTTTAGCGTCAAAATTACAGATTGTCAAGGTCGCGGTCCGTATGTATTAAAAGTTCATGGACAAACGTCATCAAACTTCTCATATACAACCGCCATACAACAAAGTTCCACAATTCGCCAAGTTGTATGTTTTGTACAGTACTCAAGCAACTCACGTTCAACAAGCACACGCAGAAAATGCTACATGCGAAAGAGAAATTCTTGATAAAATCGATCTATGTTTTTTTGTCAACACAATAGACTAACACAGTCGTATCAGCTAATGCGTGATATCCAAACGAGAGATACATAATGCTGCTCAAACTGGAAAAGTAATCACAATAGTAAACATCGTCTTCAAGCGCGATCGTCAGTCTGATCAACGTCGCTATAATGAACCAATATCTAACGAGGTTGCAATAGATTTCGTCAACGAAGATTGAGAACCATCTTTTCCCCGCGACATTCGCATTTATTCATTCATAAAATATTGGTTATGGACTGTATGATGTCATACTCACTTTTTTTTTCTACATACAGCAAGCACATTGGCAATGTGAGACATATCAGGGTAAACAGCCCAATAAATTACGTCCCGACGGATCGACGGGTCTCGAAGGGATCCTAACAAATCTAGTATGAATATAACCATGGGAGATGATGGACAGCTTGTACAGACCCGAGAGGCTTAGAGTTGCAGTGAGGGCAGTGCTCTTCAAATCACGTTTCTTAATATATATGTCCCTTAAATAATGTTTATTGTCACATTTTAATAGTATCGACAGTTGTTTCCCCTTTACTGTTGTAGAATAATATTTTTAACGTCGAGGACGATTAGAAAATGTTTGTTACGAGGCAATAATTTGAATAATATGAAAGATTCACAAATGAACTGCTCGTTTTCTGAATGCATGGAATGCCCTTTTCTGTTAGTATAAGTACCATTATTTGTAAACGTAGTCAACTACCCGCACACAAACGCCCACGCTCGCGCCATTCTAGCTGTTGGATCCCGATGACAAATATATCTGAAGTATTCCCCATAGCCAGGTTAGTTCCTGAAGTATTCCCCATAGCCAGGTTAGTTCCTGAAGTATTCCCCATAGCCAGGTTAGTTAGCACAACAGTGCAATCAAAATGCTTGGAACTGCTACCAACACATTTTAGATATAAAATGGCCAAAAAGTGACCTAATCCTATATAAACTGCTTAGATACATGCTTAAACTCTCTTAAATTCAGAGGAGTTACATTTACGCAACTGGTTTAGAATTAGTACCTACCTATGTGATTATTTTCTCTTGGCTATGTTTATCAGTTTATTTTTATCATTTATTTTTAAAAATATATTTAGGTTTAGGGTTAGCAATAGTTATGTTAAACATACCTAACCCGTAACCCTAAAAATTAATATTTAAATTAATTGTTGATATAATATTCAGATTAATTAAACATAAAATACGTAGGTGGGCACTAACTACCTTGGTGTTTTTGTTACTTCTAATATTATATCGTAGTGTGTCCTGATATAACTTAATTGGACTTTATTGTCTGCTTGTTGAAAGGACACGCCTCTCCAAAAGAGAGGTAAACTTATTAACCTCCGTTAATACCTTATAATCTAGACCGAGAAAGGTCTAATGATTTACTATTACAATTTCAGAGAGCATATACAACTATACGATTTTTGAAAGGAAAAGTCATGTTAAATATTCTCCTCAATTGATTTAAGAGCTGACAGTTGGTAAAACAAATACTGAATGTGAGGTCATTGTAGAACTTAATTTCGTTCTTGTTTGTAATGAGTGCGTACCTACGTATTTTATGGTTAATTAATGTAAATATGATATCAATAATTGATTTAACATGGCCACACATTCAGCATTTGTTTTACCGACCTTCAGGTCATAACAATTGAGGAGAATATTTAACATGACTTTTCCTTTCAAAAACCGTATGGTTTTATATTCTCTCTCCCGCTGAAGACGGTTGTATCTGACCATTGGTGCAAATAAAACAGCACACAACGCATTTCCATTCTCTGGACAACATCCTGCTGGAAAATAATAGGACCATGGTCCTGATACAAGAGAGATCCAGCGGGAGTTTGAGAATGAACGCTGAAGAAGAAGAAGAAGAATATGCTCTCTGAAATCGTAATGGTAATTCATTAACGCAAACTTGTGACATCTGAAATGGCATATTTGCTCAGATTCCTAGGGATATCACTACGAG
The DNA here is from genome assembly GCA_034231615.1 of Meghimatium bilineatum. NCBI lineage: Eukaryota > Metazoa > Mollusca > Gastropoda > Stylommatophora > Philomycidae > Meghimatium > Meghimatium bilineatum. The sequence continues at coordinate 17,327,192 of CM067313.1, forward strand.
ACAGAATGAGGATATTAGACAAAGAGCAGACACTACCCCAATCTTGGAACATTTAAGAGACAACATATCAAATGGTTTGCAAACATCAGCAGACTACCATAAGACAGCGTACCAGATCAAGCTATGCTACAAAGATACAGTGAAGGCTGGCCACGAAAACTATGGGCCACCGAGATAAAAGAGGCAACAAATTTCACAATTTATTCAGCTTACACGAGGATCATCTCCATAAAACCCTTCTACCCGTGGCACTGAAAGGTAACAAAGGGATTAGCGAACAGATAGGTAGATATAATTCATTAGACCTTATCCGTCCAGTTCATATGCCATATTTGCTGCACTTGTCATGGTTAGACCTTGGTTTTTAACAATCTCTCTGCTTTAATCTTCCCATCTTGTTCGTGGTCTTCCTGCTGTTGTACGCCAAGCTGGCTGGTTGTGATAGTTCAATTCGCATAAGGTGTTGCGAACAAGTTGATCTTCTGTGTTTCTATATATTGTTAGCATGATTTGGTCTTTACTATCTTTCTGATGTCTAAATATCTCATTCGGTCTCTTCTGATGTCTATTTTAGCTCATTCGGTCTCTTCTGATGTCTTCATATTTCATTCGGTCTCTTCTGTTGTCTTCATATTTCATTCGGTATCTTCTGATGTCTACATATCTCATTCGGTCTCTTCTGTTGTCTACATATCTCATTCGGTATCTTCTGATGTCTACATATCTCATTCGGTCTCTTCTGATGTCTACATATCTAATTCGGTCTCTTCTGATGTCTACATATCTCATTCGGTCTCTTCTGATGTCTACATATCTCATTCGATCTCTTCTGATGTCTACATATCTCATTCGGTATCTTCTGATGTCTACATATCTCATTCGGTCTCTTCTGATGACGTGTATAGCCTATATCAGGCATTTTTTCTCGTTTGTTGTAGTTTTTTCAGGAGTCAGAGAATCTATCTCCGAACACATTGTTTGTGGACGCACATTGATATATTGTGTGGTTACTTAGTGGCATATTAGTAGAAAATTAATATAAAATAATGCATTTCTTTATTGATTGTGAATGAATAAGATGTGTTAACAATTATTCTGATTAATTTATAACGTATAACGTTACCACGATATTATCAAAAAAGAAAATGATATATTTTTTAATGATAGGTTTCAATTAATAACGCCAAGTTTATTTAACTGGGCAATTGTCTCATATTTTCAAATAGGCTAGGTTAATCAATAGCAGTATTTAATGTGCCGCTACTACCGTGTTTGAAAAGACATCAAGATAATAAAACCTCCGATCTCTACTAATCAGTTAAACTCTCAACCTCTCATTTTCTCCTCTCTCATCTCGTGTACTCTTATCTCCTTTTTCAATACTCATTCTAACTGTGAGCCTGATTGACAATACATTGCACACTATATTGACTCACACAGTGTAGAAGACTCCACAGCATGGGTTCATTGAAGCGGAGGAAGCAGAATCATAGAGCAAATTGTGCCACCATTCTGCCGGATGTTTAATGACTGGATGTTCATTTAACAAGTGGCTTCACCGCTAATGGATATATATATACATATATTAAATATGTATAATGCTAGTGTCTAACTTGAAAACGAAACGAAGTGTAGTGTTTCTTGAATTAGTAATCATGTTTTGTGGAGTTGCTGTGTTATGACACGGAAGATTATTATCATTCATGTGTCACGTATCGGGTATTGGTTTATGCGATGAGAAGTCGTTCTATATGAAATGTATTATCTATTATCTATATAACTGTTAAATGTAGCATAACATGTGAGTGAATCAGTGCACTAGCTTCTTTTTCTTTACGGCCTGTGAATGTGATAAGAGAATATGTGGTCGGCTATCAGGTACCACCATGCGCCTGTCATGTGCTGCATATGTGGTCGGCTATCAGATACCACCATACGCCTCTCATGTGCTAAATATGGGTTGGTTATCAGGTCCTGGAATGTGCTCGATATGTGGTCGGCTATCAGATACCACCATACACAGGACATGTGCTGGATATATGGTCGGCTACCATGTTCTCGCCTGTGCTGGAAATGTGGTCGGATATCAGGTCATGGCATGTGCTGGATATTTGGTCGGCGATCAGGTCCTGGCATGTGCTGGATATGTGGTCAGCTATCAGGTCCTGGCATGTGCTGGATATGTGGTTGACTATCAGGTCCTGACATGTTCTGGATATGTGGTTGGTTATCAGGTCCTGACATGTTCTGGATATGTGGTTGACTATCAGGTCCTGACATGTTCTGGATATGTGGTTGGCTATCAGGTCCTGCCATATGATGGATATGTGGTTGTTTATTAGGTCCTGACATATGATGGATATGTGGTTGGTTATCAGGTCCTTAGATGTTCTGAATATGTAGTTGGTTATCAGGTCCTGACTTGTTCTGGATATGTGGTTGGTTATCAGGTCCTGTCATATGATGGATATGTGGTTGGTTATCAGGTCCTGACATATGATGTATATGTGGTTGGTTATCATGTCCTGACATGTTCTGGATATGTGTTTGACTGCCAGGTCCTGACATGTTCTGGATATGTGATTGGTTATCAGGTCCTGACATGTTCTGGATATGTGGATGGTTATCAAGTCCTGGCATGTTCTGGATATGTGTTTGGCAAGCAGGTCCTGTCAAATAATGGATATGTGGTTGGCTATCAGGCCCTGGCATGTGGTTGGTTATCAGGTCCTGGCATATGAGGGGTATGTGGTTGGTTATCATGTCCTGGCATATGATGGATATGTGGTTGGTTATCAGGTCCTGACATGTTCTGGATATGTGGTTGACTATCAGGACCTGACATGTTCTTGATATGTGGTTGGTTATCAGGTCCTGACATATGATGTATATGTGGTTGGTTATCAGGTCCTGGCGTGATCTGGATTTGTGGTTGGTTATCATGTCCTGGCATATGATGGATATGTGGTTGGTTATCAGGTCCTTAGATGTTCTAAATATGTGGTTGGTTATCAGGCCCTGACATGTTCTGGATATGTGGTTGGTTATCAGGTCCTGGCATATAATGTATATGTGGTTGGTTATCAGGTCCTGACATGTTCTGGATATGTGGTTGAATGCCAGGTCCTGACATGTTCTGGTTATGTGGTTGGTTATCAGGTCCTGACATGTTCTGTATATGTGGATGGTTATCAGATCCTGGCATGTTCTGGATATGTGTTTGGCTAGCAGGTCCTGTCATATGATGGATATGTGGTTGACTATCAGGCCCTGGCATGTAGTTGGTTATCAGGTCATGGCATATGATGGATATGTGGTTGGCTATCAGGTACCACCATACACCTGACATGTTCTGGATATGTGGTCGGCTATCAGGTAACACTATACACCTGACATGTGCTGGATATGTGGTCGCCTATCAGATACCATCATACGCCTGACATGTGATTGATATGTGGTTGGCTATCAGGTCCTGGCATGTGCTGGATATGTGGTCGGCTATCAGGTACCATCATACGCCTGACATGTGCTTGATATGTGATCGGCTATCAGGTCCTGGCATGTGCTGGATATGTAGTCGGCTTGCATGTGCTGGATATGTAGTCGGCTGATATGTGGTGAATATGTGGTTGGCTCTCAGGTCCTGGCATGTGCTGGATATGTAGTCGGCTGGCATGTGCTGGATATGTAGTCGGCTGATATGTGGTGAATATGTGGTTGGCTATCAGGTCCTGACATGTGCTGGGTATGTGGTCGGCTATCAGGTACCATCATACGCCTGACATGTGCTTGATATGTGATCGGCTATCAGGTCCTGGCATGTGCTGGATATGTAGTCGGCTGGCATGTGCTGGATATGTAGTCGGCTGATATGTGGTGAATATGTGGTTGGCTATCAGGACATGGTATGTACTGGATATGTGGTCGGCTATCAGGTACCATCATACGCCTGACATGTGCTTGATATGTGATCGGCTATCAGGACCTGGTATGTGCTGGATATGTAGTCGGCTATCAGGTACCATCATAATCCTGACATGTGCTGGATATGTGGTCGGATATCAGGTACCATCATAATCCTGACATGTGCTGGATATGTGGTCGGATATCAGGTACCATCATAATCCTGACATGTGCTGGATATGTGGTCGGCTATCAGGTACCATCATAATCCTGACATTTGCTGGATATGTGGTTGGCTATCATGACCTGGTATGTGCTGGATATGTGGTCGGATATCAGGTACCATCATAATCCTGACATGTGCTGGATATGTGGTCGGATATCAGGTACCATCATAATCCTGACATTTGCTGGATATGTGGTTGGCTATCATGACCTGGTATGTGCTGGATATGTAGTCGGCTATCAGGTACCATCATAATCCTGTGTTGCTGTGATCATAAATGGAATTGAATACGGTAATTGTTGCCTTCTATTGATGTCGCAAAGAACGATTAGGGAGAGTTTAGCTACCATTCTGGGGAAGACCAAAGTGTCCCTTCCTAACAGGGACGTATATACGCACATAAAAAAAGGAGGACATTCACCCTATTTATATGAAACTCCCTATTTTTCATTATATTGTTTATGTCCTCTTTGATGAGAATCATTCAAGAGGAATATAGCGTTACCTTGACTATATCCTGCTAACTGACCGATCTGTAATCTCACATGTTGTTGGATACCATTCTTCATTCTTTCCCGCTGTCTGTATGTTCTTAGTATTTTCGCTAGTATTAAGTATAGTCAAGACCTACAATATACGTGGTCTTCTATACAGTACTTCAACAATTATCGGGAGGGGGAAGGGGGTAAGAGTTTATTAGTTATTGACAAGGGGAAAAAGGATTTGACAAAAAGACTTCTGTAACACCTGACTCTTTGACGCTATTTTGATGATGTTTGTTTTGTTAAGATAGTCTTATTGCAGGTTTACCTTCCCATCATGGTAGCAGAGATGTAAACATTTAGAAATGTTCCTCATTCTTATCGGCAGGTCGTCGATCAGAGCAGGTCAGTTCGGGTTAGGTGAGGTCGTCGAACAGAGCATGTCGTCTTTCGATATGCTATAGTTACTCAGACATTTCTTGTCGCTGCCTGTCATACGCAATTTTAGTTTGAAAGTGTGGGATCCTATCTCTGCTTTTCTTGAATATTGAATATTCTTGTGTGTCCATGGCATATAAAACATTACAAATGTCTTCTTGTGTGTGTTTCTGTAATGAAATATTATTACTGAAAATATGATGCATACAATTTCCCATTAAATTCTAGCTACAGCAATGTGTTTGTTAACGTGACATCTAAACGGTAGGTGTCAATATTTTTATACAAAAGAAACAATGCGTTCTTTGTTCGTATTTCTTAAACTTTGTTTCTTTGAACAACGTTTCATTTGGTGTACTTTAATTGTTTGTGGAATTGAGTGCTTCAAGCGGTCTCTTGGTTACCATTAATAACATGTTGATCATTCCAATTTGGAGACAGTGCTTACTTATTCCTTGACTATATTATGTTTCTTCCACTGATATGTCACTTCGTAACTAGATCTAACTATCAGTGATATGCTTGAATTCGAGATATTGTATGCTTTCTAGTATGGTGGTATGTGTTGTACCATAGTTTCTTTCTGTTGAAAATATCAGCAACACTGTAGTAAAAGTAATATCGCTGTAAAAGATTTATAAGCAGCTGAAATAACAACTTATTTTATTGACGATCTCTTTATAGTGTTGTGCTTTAGTTTCGAATTTCTCGTAGTGAATAGTGTAATAAACACAGATATTGGGAATAAATACAGAAATTAGATAGTTTGCATTCATTCAGGGATACATTATGACTATATAATAATAATAATAATAGTTAATACTAGTAATAATAATAATAATAGTAGTAGTAGTAGTAATAAACCCGCAAATAGTATTAAACTCACATTTAATCTTCAAATAATACATATTTTATATAAATCGCAGATGATCATAATATCACAATTTACATAAATAACACAGGTGATTATTTTAATATAGATTTTACACCAGTGACACGTTTGATCTCAATAAAACCCACATTCATGTTGAATTCACATATATGTGACCTTTAGTAAAACATACTCGTTCCACACATTTGATCTCAATAACACGTTATCTTAAATAACTCGCACATGCCATTCAATTAAAGGTAGGTCCCATTGCATCAACTTGTCGCGGGAATGAAGATAGATCTTCATGAACTTAAGTGCAGCAAGTATTAGGTATGGTCGTCAATTCCCTTCTTTGCTGAGTTTATCTTCCCCAACCCATGCTTCAGGTACCCATTTACAGCTGGGTTGACTAGGAACTATTGTGTCAGGCGAAAAATCAAGACCCGAACTATTTTTTTTTGGACCGAACATGGTTTCGAACCTGACATGCTACAACCCTGTACAATAAGCTCACTATCAACTACGTTACCACGATCCTCATCGATAATTGTTTTCTGATGTTTGTGAATATTTCTGGACAGCTTTTTAGGTACCATCGTAGTACGCATATATCGCTGTACACAATGTAGGCCTATATATTGTTATTCTTCAAGGTATCAGGAGATAGTTACACGTGCGTTCAGATATTCATTTCCTTATGCTCATCAATGCAAAATTCATTCTGAGGCTGCCACATTTTTGACAGTGGATTTGTGGATGAACTATTTGTGGATACGTTGATATTGCGTAACCACCGTGTTCTGTATTCATGACTGTGATCTTGATTCTCATGGGCGTGAGCTGCTCAAAGTCAGCGACCGTTGCAGCCAAATTAGGTAATTTGGATCAATGATGCTGCACAATAAGAGATGTCTGTGTGGTTTTGTTTTGTGTGTGTGTGAGTACAGAAAAAGGCATATGAGATATGTAGTATGTTTATCATATTGGATCTGTTTATATATATATATATATATATATATATATATATATATATATATATATATATATATATATATATATATATATATATATATATATATACGCACGCACGCACGCACCCACCCACGCACACAGACAGGCAGAGATATCCTCATCTTCTTCTTTGACGACACACGAGAACAATCGTTTCAGTGTATGACAAGGCTGTCTGTTATGTGTTTTCTTATGGGCATGAACGTAGACACGTAGATACGACTTTGTTATGGGAATTAAAAAATTAAAACAAAAATAAATATAGAAAGCTAATCAATCCGATTTTGTAAGATGTCTAATTATTTTTTGGTAAGATCTATAAAATGGTGCGGTGATGTTCGTAGTTTTACTTTTTGATAGTGATAAATATTGTATTTTTTATAAGGTTGGGAAGGTGGAGATTGAACATACATCCATCCCCATCTACGGGCTTCCTTCTGAATATCATTTATGATCTTGCTATTTCTAAATCTGTTTCTTATTCTTTCTCTGAGAATTATAAGTAGATAAGCCATTTTTGTCAAACGAGTTTTCTTGTATAATTTGATGTTAGTGTCTACGTTTGACATTTGTAGCACAGTGATAACATGAAAATCGTTTTGTATTAGTCTATTTTGGTATTTTGGTGCTCAGGTTTGTTTTAAAATATGGGGAACATTTGCCCTATAACCTAGTATGCTACGGTGTATCTTAGTGGATTTGTGTGTGTGCGTTAATATTGTTTTCCTTTAGTTGATATGATTCGTCCAACTGATGGAAATAGTGTTTCTTCTTCAGAGAATGTCATTATCTTGTTATTTTCGGTATTCATATTTCATGTTAATGTCGTTTCATAGATAACTAGTAAAATGACAAATAACATATATATGGTGTCTATAAAGTCGCGATGCGCTAAGATGTTACACAGATTCACACTAAATACGAGGCGTGTTCAAATGAAAACGGGACTTGTGGATTTATTTAAAAAGTATCATACGCAATTTAATATTTTCAACGGAATTGAACAAAGCAACCACGTGTGAATAAGAATGCACCTGGGTTCATCAGAAAAAATCTCCGTATGCATTTAGGCAAGCATCCCACTGTTTAGGTAGACGTCGAATGCCGTCCGAGAAAAAGTTGCGTGGCTGTTCTCTGAACCATGTGGTCACCGCTGTCTTCACGTCTGCGTCGCTGTTGAATCGCTGTCCCTTTTAGTGCTTTCTTCAACGGTCCGAACAAATGGAAATCACACGGGGATAAATCGGGACTATAGGCTGGGTGATGAAGAACTTCCCAATTCTTCTTTGCCAATGTTTCCTGCACAATTTTTGCGACGTGCGGACGAGCGTTGTCGAGGAGAAGAATCACTGAATTCTTCTGCAAGCGAACGAATGCACCGACGACGGTCAGTCAGTACTGCTTTATCAAGCACGGCTATGGCTTCTTCTGTTGCAACAATATGCGCCTGACCTGGCCGTGCAAGATCTGCCGTTAACTCACGTCCGTCTTTAAACATACGCACCCACTCCATCACTCTGGTCCTCGACAAACATTTGTCACCATATGCTGCCTTCATTCTCCGATGAATGTCTACTGCTTGACATCCTTCAAATGAAAGAAACTGGATCACAGCACGCTGATTCACTTTGGACGGGTTCGGAATCACACCCGCCATATTGTTAACAGTCTTCTGCAGCACATATGCATGCTGGGAAGATGAACACGTGACCGTATGTAAATTATTGGATACTCATTACTAGTGCAAAATGTCATCAATATCAGTGCGCTCTATCACGCGTGGTGTAACAAGTCCCGTTTTCATTTGAACACGCCTCGTACATTACATACGACGTACTGTCATCACAAATGTAAATGAGTGTACAGTGAATGTAGACACAATTACAATGTGTATTGTACAGTGGAATTATTGTGTACAGTGAAATACTAGAGCACGTTTCACTAGCTTTGTCAAACTTCAAAATGAAGTATCTTTGGCACATATTTAACACATATATTTGAAATTTAGTGTGTGAATTTGCAATGGTATAGACCATATGAATAAAAAAAATTTCATTAACATATAACCAACGATTTCAATTTTCGTTTATTTGCGGTTTACATAAAAAGTATACCTGTTTAACACACAGCTCACCCATGTTAAGATGTTTTACCGTCACTCTATACCGTCACCGTCAATTATAAGACGTCATTTACACATGATATGTTTATCATACAATTGGCACGATTTAAGCGTGGAATTGCACTATTTTGTACTCTTGAACACAGACAGCCAGTGTTTAAGGTTGTATCCGGTGTTTGAAGTGGTAAATTTCTTTCCTCCATACACAATGTTTAGTATGCCGGCAAAGATCAAAGGGTTTCATTCGTTTATAAAAAGTGGACACGATGGACAAACATAAAGTATAAATTGAGTGAATCTAACCAAATATAACATCATATGCAAAATAGACTATAATATGTTAGACCATGGGTGCGCAAAATTTTGTCCAGAGGGCCACATTGAAAATTGTAAAGCTATTGGAGGGCCGCATATAATATTATGTATATTTTTGTTTACAATTCTCGGTTACAATTCTATCAATATTACTATTTAAATGATGTTGAATTGGGGAAAAAATAGTGTATATTTAATATATAAGAGTCGAGTTAAAATTCCAATGGATTTCTGCGTAATATTAATGGAAAAAATCATTTGTGACGATCGTTCTTTATTTAAAAATGTGTTTGAGGTCCGCATAATATCAAATGGCGGGCCGTAGTTTGTCCACCCCTGTGTTAGACGGTTAATCAGATAATTACATTTGTTTGGGGGTAAATCTCTCATCCAAGGCAAAGGAACCTGTCCACAAATGTAACGTGGTAGTCTATTAGTAGGAGTGAGCAGGAAAAAAATGAGAAAATCCACAACAGTCTATATAACTTTATGGTTTAAATAAAATAAAATGATGATGGTTCCAATGACTCCGATTAAAGACACTTTTCGTTGTCCCGCAGGTTCGGTGCTAATCGTGTGACAACGAATTCCCTCATTCGTAGCCGTGATGTTTTCTATCTCAGTGCCCACATCCAATAATGAGAATAGTATAATGCTAACTGTTACATTTTGTTTGGGATCTTTAAAATGCACGTCTGTCAACAAGCTGATGAAGCATAACTATATATCTATGCGACGTGTCCTTTACAGATCATTGTCCTCACTGCCACTCTGTAAGCCTCTCGGTTCGGTTCAAGCTGCCCATCTTCTTCCAGTGTCATGTTCAGAAAGGTCTTCGATGTCATGTATCCATCGTTGTCTTAGATGCATAGCAATAACCGTAAACATCACATGTATAAAACATTCCCACTTCAGACATAATATTCCGAGCACGCTGTGTACACCGGGGGTTCTACCTAATTTTGACATAAGCCCTGACACTTATAACGAGGATAGAATCCATTGGGCGTACGCTTTTGTCACTTTTTACTATAGCAGACGGTAGAGTTTAAGTTTAAAGACTGAATTGTTCCTATGGCATTTTGGGGGTTTTATTTGGAGCTTTTCAGAACTTGTGCACGTCATAGATGACTGTTCTACTCAGTGTGACAGTTTGGTGCAATGACACGAGTTGGACAGTGTCTTCAAATCTCAGATGACTGATCTACTCAGTGTAAGAGATTGGTGCAGCGTTACCAGCTAGACAGACGACTTCCAGAGCAGACTTTGTCGTGATTTTCTTGCAACCTCGAGTGTCGAGACTTTCTTGCAACCTCGAGGAAGACTGCAAATAAAATGGTAGATTCATTCCCTTTCTCCCAGAAGACAAGAAATGTGTATGTATCAGCGTGCGTCACAGCGGGGGTCATGAGTTAAGTAGTAGACCTCACGCACAACTTCCTTAGTTGCCTTGCATGATATGCGGCAGTGCTACTTTGTTTTGCCTCCGTTTCGGGTCCCCGTAACTCAAACACAACACATCCTGATATAAGGAAGATGTAAGGGAGGTCGTCAAAATAAAGACTTCGATTTCCCCACTCATCGATCAATCATGGCGGCATCGTTTGTCACAGATTCCACTATTATTTTTTATCACTGTTATTGATGATCTTTTTTTTTAAACCTCCCATCGGAACTTAAACATGGTGGCTACGCCGCACAGTTTAATCAATGCAATTAAGGTAAACAGTCAAAATGTTCAAGAGCGCGGCTAAAAAAACCCACGTAAAGTAGTGTTTGTTAAGTCTATCTCTCGATTACCAGCAGACCAGGTTTCGAGTTCACTGGTTTTCTTAGTTTCAAATACCATTACTTCCATGGTTCAACCGGCCACCAGGATGTAATGTATTACATCCCATGCTCTGTGAATGTCGAGGAATGGCGCTATCTCCACTGAGCAACTGTGAAGCGACCCTAGTCATGCGATTTCTGATCAACTAATGGCTATGCGGCTGAGCACTTTAGGGAAACTGTGCGCTTTAACTCGTGCTTGTAACTGTACTTACATTAACGTTTACGTAAATGCTAAATGTGTAAGGCGTAGAGTAGTGACTTCCCTGTACCCGGGTTTCCCATATATACTCTTCTATCTCAATAAAGCAACATGTCAAGAGTATCACTCATAGAAACTGCAGCTTCAAGCGATAATCCCCGGGGACCTCAGAAAAAAAATGCACTTACTTCTAAAAAAACGTCACGACCCGTTATCGAGTTGTCTCTTGGCGCAGTCTCTAGTTATATATATATATATATATATACACATATACATATTCAATAATCGTTATTCTCTGCTTCTCAGATCTTAAAGAAAATGGATACAATCGTCATGATACCAAAACACCGAGAGCGTTCTTGGATCCCATATCAGGTCAGTTTAATGTTTGTTGGTCTGCATCAAATTTAGTCTGTTCAATAAAAGCATCACCATTGTTACAGTGGAGATCCACATGTATAGCTCACAGGTATTTGATTTCTATTATGCTGTTACAAGAGTAGGACACTCACTGCAGACACGGAGAGACAGATACATCTCATCAAATACAGTTAGATGACTTCTGCGCATCTCTTATAGAGAACATAAGACACACGTGTACGTCAGATGTACGTAGAGATGTATACATTTCCACAAGCCTCACTTTTCAGTAGTGATACGGCGAAAATTTGCATTGTATAGGCATGCAAAGCGACTTGATTTCCTGCCAAAACTTGCAAGTATTGGACGAGTAAAATGTCATGATCTCCTGTCAAAACGTGCAAGGTTTAGACGTGTAAAACATCACGATTTCCTGTCAAAAACTTGCACGGCTTGTACGAGTAAAACTACACGATTTCCTGTCAAAAACTTGCTCGGCTTTGTACAAGTAAAACTACACGATTTCCTGTCAAAAACTTGCTCGGCTTGTACGAGTAAAACTACACGATTTCTTGTCAAAAACTTGCACGGCTTGTACGAGTAAAAATACACGATTTCCTGTCGAAAACTTGCACGGCTTGTAAGAGTAAAACTACACGATTTCCTGTCGAAAACTTGCACGGCTTGTACGAGTAAAAATACACGATTTCCTGTCAAAAACTTGCTCGGCTTGTACGAGTAAAACTACACGATTTCCTGTCAAAAACTTGCACGGCTTGTACGAGTAAAAATACACGATTTCCTGTCGAAAACTTGCACGGCTTGTAAGAGTAAAACTACACGATTTCCTGTCGAAAACTTGCACGGCTTGTAAGATTAAAAATACACGATTTCCTGTCAAAAACTTGCTCGGCTTGTACGAGTAAAACTACACGATTTCCTGTCAAAAGCTACCCTTCATGGAATTTGGAAGTGGAGGAAGCAGAATAGGACAGAAAATAATTAGTAAACATCAACAAAGACTTGACCGATTTGTCCACACTCTTCCACATCGTAAAATGTCAAAAATCGCTGGAGGTAGGAATATGTGTGTTGATGTATCCAATGTAGTACCCTTACACGGCCTTCACGGATCATAGGTTTTATGTATTTAAATGGGAATTAGACTGCTCTAATTCCCATTTTGGGAATGTGACTTGAAGACATGGTTCATAACAATGCCATCATAACATAGGTTAGAAATGTGTCAGCAGTTGTTCAACAAAGGCGTTTAATATATGGCGAGATAAGATGTCAAACATATTTGGATGAAAATAAGGCAGCATCATGATTGCCTAGATATCTATTTACAGAAGTAGCATGGATAATTTGCATAAGTATATATGTAGGTGGCGCATATTGAGGGATTCTGACACCGTTATTGCAAGATATACATGGAATCAATCGAATAAAGGAAGACCTGAAAAAAAAACATAGAACAACATTGATTAAGAGAGAAGATGGAACATCATAGTGATATCTTCAGAACATGACAAGAATGAAGAGGATATTTAAGATCATGGCCTTTCGCGCGCTATTGTGGCCTAAAAGGGGAGCGAAGAATACCAACGATGTGACCTGCCATTTTTGTCGTAAGAGGTGAGTAATGCAATTGTGTTGTAAGAGGCAAGTAATGAGATTATGTTGTAAGATGCGAGTAATGAGATTTTGTCGTAAGAGGCAAGTAATGAGATTGTGTTGTAAGAGGCGAGTAATGAGATTTTGTCATAAGAGACGAGTAATGAGACATTATCATAAGAGGTGAGTAATGAGGTTGTGTTGTAAGAGGAGAGTAATAAGATTTTGTCGTAAAAGGTGAGTAATGAGATTGTGTCGTAGGAGGCGAGTAATAAGATTGTGTCGTAGGAGGCGAGTAATACGATTGTGTTGTAAGAGGCGAGTAATGAGATTTTGTCGTAAGAGGCGAGTAATGAGATTTTGTCGTAAGAGGCCATTAATGAAATTTTGTTGTAAGAGGTGAGTAATGAGATTGTGTCGTAGGAGGCGAGTAATAAGATTGTGTCGTAGGAGGCGAGTAATAAGATTGTGTCGTAGGAGGCGAGTAATGAGATTGTGTCGTAGGATTCGAGTAATAAGATTGTGTCGTAGGAGGCGAGTAATGAGATTGTGTCGTAGGAGGCGAGTAATGAGATTGTGTCGTAGGAGGTGAGTAATGAGATTGTGTCGTAGGAGGCGAGTAATGAGATGTTGTTGTAAGAGGCGAGTAATGAGATTTTGGGGGTGAAGATGACTGTCCCATCTCAGAAGGTTAAAGTTACACTGAAGACGGATGTGTGAAGCCTAAAGTTACACTGAAGACGGATGACGGACGCGCACGTGTGATGAAAATAAGGTTGCAAACAAATCTCAAACCCCAACCTCCATCAGTGCCCGACAACCCGTTATTACTTACTGACTTAGCCAATAAAATACATATTGATATTGTTTTCTGTTCTGTGTGATACATGTATTGGCGTTATATATTGTAGTTAGTGATAAGTGTATTGATGTAATTTGTTGTAGTTAGTGATAAGTCTATTGATGTAATATGTTGTAGTTGGTGATAAGTGTATTGATGTAATTTGTTGTAGTTAGTGATAAGTGTATTGATGTAATATGTTGTAGTTAGTGATAAGTGTATTGATGTAATTTGTTGTAGTTAGTGATAAGTGTATTGATGTAATATGTTGTAGTTAGTGATAAGTGTATTGGTGTAATATGTTGTAGTTGGTGATAAGTGTATTGATGTAATATGTTGTAGTTGGTGATAAGTGTATTGATGTAATATGTTGTAGTTAGTGATAAGTGTATTGATGTAATATGTTGTAGTTAGTGATAAGTGTATTGGTGTAATATGTTGTAGTTGGTGATAAGTGTATTGATGTAATATGTTGTAGTTGGTGATAAGTGTATTGGTGTAATATGTTGTAGTTAGTGATACGTGTATTGATGTAATATGTTGTAGTTGGTGATACGTGTATTGATGTAATATGTTGTAGTTAGTGATAATTGTATTGATGTAATATGTTGTAGTTAGTGATAATTGTATTGATGTAATATGTTGTAGTTGGTGATAAGTGTATTGGCGTCATGTGGTGCTGTTGGTGATAAGAAACATATCGATATTTTCTGTGCTCATTGTGATGAGAAATGTATTGACGTTGCCGTTATGTTTTATGAAACAAATAATTACATTTGTGGTTGTTTATAATGCAAAAATACAACTTTGTTTACTGTTGTTGATGCTTTGTGAGTCTGTAAGTATTATGGAGTGTGCTGATGTATCAGTTATTAACCAATATTTGGTGCCGTAACTCTTATCTCCATCATCATGCTCGAAGTGACAGTGCAGATGATTCTCGGCCATTATTCGCTGTTTCTGTAGGCAACAAAACCCCAACCGCTTTTATTTGAATTTCTTTTTACTGACCGACTGTGTATATAATTATGTCTTGTGGTTACGAGTGTAACTTGGCGAGAACACGCACTGTAACCTGGATCCGGACACCAGTCCGTTATAATGAAAAAAAAACAACAACATAAAACGTTGATTGTTGATGGTTAAATTGGAAAAACAGCAACACATTAATACATTATTGTTTGTTGTTTACGATGAAAAAATACTACATGTTCCAATGTATTATATATTGTTTATAAAACAAAGTTTACGTTGTGTTTTGTTTATTATGAAGACAATGATTTTTCATTTGTTTATGATGAAAAAATGTAATGACGTTGTTGATGATGACAAAATATGTTGATCTTGTTTCGCTGTCTTTATTCTCCTATTATCAATGAGTTGTGTGCAATTACTCAGAAGCTTCTCAGATGGATAGAACAGTATGCGTATGTGCAATCGATTTGCCCCCCTCCCACTTCAAACTGATTCCCATTACTGTTTAACACGTACGTTTAAAATAAAGGATGAAAATACAGACAGTCAATATGCATTTTTGTCTTGGAAATCTTTGTCTTGCTTGAGGTTTGTATTGTAAATATTTAACTATACATTCAGCCGACAGATTCGATTTTACTGCTATTTGCTGCCATGTGGGAGCTTTTGACACACCACCGTAGTTACCTTTGTTGCTATGTTTCTATCTGTGATTGTTACCAATTCTGTTTTTCTTCTCCTTCTGCATTCGCTCTCTTATAACAACAACGAATACAGCGTATGATTTCCGCCTGGGAGCGTGAAGTACGTTGTACTGCTAGTTCCACAGTTGAACTGTGTTATTTGCACCTCAGTTGGCTCACTTTGTGTCCCGTACATCCGAGGCTAGGCACATCCGTTTTCGTCAAGCCTTTAATTCGGGTAGTGGGCTTCCCTAGCCTGGGACAAACCTGTCTATCTGTCGACGGACGCTCGGGTGTGTAATGACTCTTCGCCGAGACTATTGTAGTTCACGTCTATTTCGCACTAGGTGTTCCACGGTCAGTGAGCTTGCCTCGTGTAATTAGACGTTCTGTGTCTGTGCCCATTCGGTATTGAACCTTTTCTCACCCGCTATCCTGGTTCCGGTTAAAGGAGAACTCGACAGAAGTTTTGGACCTGGGTTCTTTCGCCTTCTTAGCCGAGGTTTCGTTCGCCGACATCCTGAATCCCTTGTCGAAGTCCGAGTCTCATCACGCGTTTGAGAGCAAGGCGTGTTCTCGAGCTGAATGACCGTGTCCCATTTGTGCCTGAGCCCATCGGGTACTGAATCGGGTACTATTTGGGAGCATGTTTCCGGTATAAGAAAGCTTGACAGTAGAGTTGGGACAGGGCTGCCTTAGTTGTCCCGTTTCAGCATGAGTCCAAAGGGTATGGAACCCTTTCTCTCTGCGAGCATATTTCTGGTATAAGAAAGCTCGACATTAGAGTTGAACCAGGACTGCTTTCTTTTCCAGGCCCAAGATTGGGTCTGGGTCTCTGCCCCTAAGGAGGACCGGTAAGTAGAAGCTTGTCTCGAGCTAACAGAGCTGGCAACTCCGATTTCCTTGGAACGTGTTTTTTTTCAATTCCACTAATGCGTTTTTCTGCGTGTGTGTTCTGCGTGTGTATGTGCGAAATCAGTGAAAAATGGTGTAAAGGGGAAAGGTGAAGGTAATGTGAGTTATGAGCCAGTGTCACAGCACATGGTTTCCCATAATTGCTCAGCTGCCTAGTCAGTGGTTGAATATAATAACCCTGACTAGCATCGTCAACGGCGCTTACTTAGTAACCAACCTTCGACCTTCCCATACTTCCTGATGACTGGGTGAATCACAGGATTAATTTGTATTTCAAACAACGAATAACGAGTGGACTCTACCAAGTTGTGCTGGTCATGACATGTATCAGTAATAAAAAGCTCCCATATATGTACTTCTGCAATACGATGTTTACGGTTACTGTCCACGTGAACACATATTAATTGACATATGTTGTTTTAGTTGAGTTTGAATGTGATCATGGTCCTTTCTACAAATTGTAGACATGTATTTTATCAGTGAGGTAATGCTGAGTGGCGGAATTCGTTACAATACAATTATGCACTATTTTCTATATCATCATCATCAAGTGCCATGCCGGGTGGCGTAGGCGGTCATGTCTCTCCACAGCTCTCTGTTCACAGTATTATGTATCAAAGTCGTTGTTTCCTTGCCGTGCCAGGTTGTCAAACGGTCTAATATTTTCTCACGTTGTCGCCCTCTGTCTCTCGTGACTTCAATCTTGCCTGTTGTGACTATGTTCTCTAAACCTGCCTGTCTCATGAAGTGGCCAAAAAAAGAAGATTGCCTTTTTCTTATATTGTTGATTAAGGTCCGTTTCGCATGCCTTTTTCTTATATTGTTGATTAAGGTCCGTTTCGCATGCCTTTTTCTTATATTGTTGATTAAGGTCCGTTTCGCATTTAAGTTTTCTATAAACATATCTATATTGCTTCATTTCCGAATAGGGTGCATACGATAGAAACCAGTACTTTCCAGTATAGTGTGATGATACTGTGTGTAGTTGTGGAGTCCCATAGTTATATCATCTTTTATGGTTATTTTGTGAAGAGTTTCTCTTGGAAATCCTATTTCTTTTGCCATCTGGTACACATTCTAATAGTAATAGGAGCATGGTAGCCTAGTTGATATTGAGCTTGCTTACTATCACAGGGTTACAACACGCCAATTTCCAGATCATATCTGGGCAGAAAAAAATCACTGGAATTTCTTGCCTGGCGCGTTCGATCCGCCAGTCGACCCAGCTGTAAATGGGTATCTGATGCAGAAGATGGAGAAAGTAAACACAGCAAAGAAGGGAACTGACCACCCCACCTAATAGTTACTGCGGCTTTAGTACATGAAGTTATCTTCATTCTCAATGACAGGTTGCTACCATGGTACATACCTTTACCTTTTGCATACTATTGTTTGTATTGCAGTCAGTTTTCATCCTTTCTAAGCACATACCAGATTTAAGCTCACCGCTTAATCTTATAGTAAAACGTGATGCTGTTATGAGCCTTCTGTATTTGCTTGTTTTACAGGATTTTTTCTAGCCAATATTTAGGATTTCTAAGAAATTTATTTTCAAATTAATTTCTTTTCCTGTGCCTATATTTTACTATCCAACTTTCACAACCATAGTCCCATGTTAACACAGTGGAGTTAAACAGTCTTAATTTGGTATATGTACTGAGTGTTTCAAATTTTCAAGATGTTTGTTAGTGATTCAATGCATTGGATGTCAGAGAAATTCAAATCTTCTTCTTCTTCTTCTTTCTGTCCTCATGTACCTTTCGGTGTTGAGGGGAGAGTGAATGTACAGTCTTTTGCCCTTCTATTTGCCTCTTCCGCTGTTATATTTCAGAGTGTCTCTAATACACTATCAATCCACCTTTTACGATGGCGTCCAATAGGTCGATTGTTTTCGTATCGTTTGTTAAGTTTTTTTTGGATACGACTTTGCTCTTTCTGTCTGGTTATGTGGATGTACCATGTAGTAATGAAATTCAAATAGAAATCTTATGTGCCGTATCTCCATCTTGTGTCATGTGCTATCTATATAAACTGATAATTCATTAAATCATTTTAACAAATTCTGCAAAATCTGGATAGTTCATTATCATTTTCTTAGAAGTTAATCTCCCTCTTCGTTCATTCTCAAACTGCTGCAGACTAGCAGAGTGGGAGTCAGGAAAAAGGAATGTGTTGTGTCATAGCTTACAGCTGTGCTGCAATGTCTATGCCTTTTGTCCTGACATCCGACTATAACATGGCTTCTGGGTCACTTTGACCCTATACGAGATGGGACATCGAACTCCACCACATGAAGTTAGTCTGCTTCTTTCTTTCACTCCTTTGTGGAACATATAGCTACAACCATCTCTGTCCAACGATGTTTGTGTAGCTCCATCTTCTTCAATTGTGCCCACAAAGTCCAAGTTAAGTCTCTTCCTCAACTGGTATTTCACTAGGTATTCCTTGTCATCCATCTCTCTCTCCCTTCTAGTTCTTTTCCAGCGATGAATAATGCTGAAGTTGGATGTGTCGGATCAAAGGTGCAGAAATCTCAGTTAAACTGTAAACAATAACACAGTGCATTCCATTATTTGTACTATATGCTGCTAATCTGCAGGAATTTGAGAACAAATGCTATAGAAGAAGTTACACCTGTTGCCAGTTTGGATCTTGCAGCAGATGTGTGGTACTAATACTTTTAAATCTCTGTTCCAGAAGGGTATCTCTTTCTTCTACCACTGGGTATGTTTTTGTTGGAAGTTTATATTCACAGGTTCATTTTATCATTTTTTACAATCAAATCCCACTACAAACTTGCTCAGGGCCTATGAAATATGTATGTAATAACAGAAATTTGCTATATACAGTAAGTCAAATCTCATAACAACTCGGTTCGGACAGATGAAATAGGCCTTGTGTATGTAATAACAGAAATTCACTATATACAGTATACAATAATACAGATTATATAGCCGCGTTAGTGCATTGGTTAGTGCACTGGCTTCACATATGAGTGGTCCTGGGTCCATTCCCCAGTTGAGGCGGGAATGTTTTTCAGATCGCAACGGCTCCCGGGTTGACTCAGCCTTAAATGGGTACTGGATTAATCCGGGAAGTAAAGACTGTGAGGGAGAGGAGATGGCTACCGCCCTCATTTGCAGAGCCTCTGAAATGTGAGATCGCTAACATCTCGCACCCCTACGGCATTAATAAATGCTATGGGTTACTGTACTTATTTTTAATAATACAGATTAAATGTAATCGGGCATTTTGACATGTGTAGCTCAATATATATCATCTTATAATAGGAAAATAGGTTAAAACTCTAATTCATCATTTCAGGTTTTGCATGATAAAATTTGTTTCCTGAATATTTAAAGTTCAGATATGCATAATATGTACAGGAATAATAATGAAAGTTGCATATTAATGTTTTTATTGTTGGGGTATCCATTTCACTAGAATGTATAGTTTGGAGGGAAAGGAGTTGGACCCAAAACAAATGTAGGTTGTGAAATAAACTGGTATAAATGTTGAATATATCAATTTAGAAAACTGACTAAAGTGAACATAAATAAGACAAATATATAAAACATTGTAAAATATTATATCCACAATTATTTTAGTAAAAATTGTTTTTACAAATCTAAATACGTGTAGAATATCATAAAAATATTATCTCATCTTGAAACATTCAGGGTTTCCTTGTAAGATATATATATATATATGGCTTCATATGAAAACAACTACTAAAATTACCAAGATATACAAGTACAATTGGTTTGTTGTATAAAAACTACACTGGAATATGGGATAAATGTATGTGCAGGTTAACACTGTATTTTCTCTGGTGCTTGTCGTTTCAAAGAAATGGGCCATTTTTCATATGTTAGAATTTCATATGCATGCACGTGTGCTTTTTTATAGTACAAACCTTGTGTCATGCTTCTTATCTATATGTCTCTTATTGTGAATAATATATACTGGTATTTGTGGTTATTCCTTCTAAGTTGTTTGATTACTACGGTACTCTTTGTGTCATTCACTTGACTTCACACACTTGCATTGAAGATCTCTGAAACCAATTCCTTGTCAAGTATACATTCCATTGGACTCATTGAATATCATCCTTCAAAAGTGATGCTTTAACTTTCCCCCCAATTTTTTTTGGTCAGGTCATTTTGTGTTGCAGCCAACCTTTATTGTGTAGATGGCACTTGATCATGATGTGTATAGTATGTGTCAACAGCCAATGAATTTCACTGGAAAAAGTCACTTCTTGTGATGAATGATTCCTGATGAGTCCACTGACCATATAATTGGTGAAGGACTTGTCTAGAGATACTCCAGAGTTTCCATCGGCACCAGTATAAAGTTGTCTGCCTCATGCACATTTATGAGATTTTGCCATCTATTTTATCCCTTCTGGGTGGTTTTATTGTAAACAAATAAAATAGTTCTTTGCATTTCACTCAATGTTTACTCTGTTCACTATTCTTTCTTCTTGTCGTTTGCTAATGTCGCATTTATATCTGTTTATGTGCGAATCATATAATATTGTTTATACATCAGGCTTTATGCTGTGTTCTTAAATTAAAATCCATTGACCATTGAATTCTCAAAGTATCGGTAGTTGTAATGATAATACTGAAATGTTCATATATGAATATTCAATTTTACATCAAAATTTGTATGTCTTGGTTAGATAAGTTATTAGTATACACGTCAGTTCCGTTATTATTTTTATTTTAGAGTTTGATCCCAAAACTGCATATTTTTTCTCTTTAATTTGTGGAAAACAGATGAAAGTTGCTGGCACATTAGAAGAATAATTTGCATCTACCGGTATTCTTTTTTTTAAAAATGTATTCCTTGAAATCACATAGGTCTACATCTATTCTGTTGGGCCTAATGAATTTTTTCCCTAGGTGACTTCTATGATTTATGAAAGGGCGAAATATCAAATTATTAACAAATTATTACTCTTTTTCTTAATTCTCACCCGGGCAATTACCTCTAGTAGGCCTATTCTATAAAATTACGAAATTCGTATATGTTTTACTATTAAATTTTACCTACTCATTTATTCAATTTTGTTTCAGTAGAATACCTTGAACCTACAAAACTTCTTCCTGTGCTACTGATTGTCTTTTCTTCAATAGGTTGATGGTAAATCTTTTTGTAAATTTTTTGTGCAGATTGAATTACATTTTCATTAGTTTTTATCTTGTAATGATGTTCTCTAATCCTCGACATAATTAAAAACTTTTTTTTTTAATGCAGTTTTTAAAAACAGTTTTATGTTGTATTTATGAGGGACTGATTGATATTTTCATTGCATAGAATTGTATTATACCGATAAATCTCTGGCTAGATCTAGCAGTCTATTCATTAGTAACAAAAGACGTCAATGAATGCCCTTTCATGTTTTGAAGATTTAATAAATATCATTCATGGTTGTTCGTGGTGGCGGCTGAAACATTAGGGTAATGATCAAGACAGCTGTATTGATAATGTCAGATTATATTGATTTGAATCCGTTATCTCGGGTAGTTTGTGAGATCGATGGAGAAATTTTGGGCATGCAAAGAATCCTCTATAATTATCTTGCATAATCTTCATTCACTTTAAATTGATAATAGGTAAACTGTTGCAAAATTATGATAAGCAATCTATGGTCTTGTATATATATATCCTTCTTCCTCATTCTACAGTCGTTTCAGATGTTGATATGAATTTCTTCAACTTATTTTCATGCTGTAGCAATCATCATCCTCGCGACAGGGCCCATAGAGCTTGTCCATTCGAACTGTGTCAGATTCAGATGTATGTAGTTTTCTTTCTGTGGTATTAGGTATGTTGATTATCCTCTTCACACACTGGACATGTCCATAGGTGCTCAGATCTCCGCTTCAGTAAATCTCTCAGGGTATAATGGCTGAAGGTTCCGGTTCTATGTTGGTTCACTGCTCTTTTTGAAATCTTTGTCAGGGGTTCTCTATGGGCCATGCCGATCCTCATTCCAAATTCGTGCATTCTCGATATTGATTCACGCTCATTCATCTCATTCCTCATGAGGATTCACGAAGATCAATGAGTATGTATGCTCGGTCCATAAGCTGACCGTCTGTTGTGGTGGCAATTCTAGCTAATTGGTCGGCTCCTTCGTTCACTCCGCGCCCGTGTGTCCGGGGACAAATATAAGCGTGAGTTTTTGTAGTGATGCCCGCATTTTTGCTCTCTGTAATGGCTCCACCCATTCCCTACATACATCACCTGTTTTTACTTTCTGAATCATATTCAGAGAGTCACTTAGTATGCATGCATGAGAATAGGCTTGCGATTCCAGCCAGTTAAGTGGCTGCTTTGCTGCGAATACTTCCATTGTTAGGCTGCTTGTTGTAGCGATAAAGGCATCACTGGCTTCGTGTACTTTTCTCCCTTTTGATTTGGCAGTAAAGACCCATGTCATCGGTGATATTTCCTATGGTATATTTGCCCCTATATATATATATAAATATTAATACATTGCACACAAAGAATAATAATTTTCTTGAGTTGTACTGCTTGACAAGTTGGAAACATCATATTTGTAATTTTTTTGAAGATGAAAGCGTAAAAATAATATATTTTGTAATTCTTCTTTTAAATTCCTCAAATAGAGGCACATTTCCTCTTTAGAACACAAACTCACCAATTGATGGCATTGGGTTCATATAAACAACTCATGAACAATCAGAGTTTCTGTATAGATCTCAATCATTGATTAATTATTCATGTTCTACTGATAATTGGTCTTGAATACACAAAGGAAGTAGGACTGTATCTGAGCTTTGCTTTGGTATAATATCATGCTTCGTGTAATCATCTAGAGTATGCAAATTTAAACATTATCTTAAGCTAACCCTCCTATGTAGATGTCAATTAGGAAGAACTGCAAAGCAAGTGCCTCCGATAGGTTGGTAACAAAAATAGTTGAGAAATGTAGTATTGACTTACTACATTGTTTGTTTTACAGTTGTTGTTTGTTTTCTAACCCCAAGAATTGCGAGAGATTAACTCTTACTTCCTATGCGCAGTGGGGTGGTTTTTCTGAGCTTTCTTTCATACCCAGGAGACTTCAGCTTTCAGCTTAGTGCAATACCTATTGAAGGAGCCTGCTACTCAGAGGAGGTCTATAATTGTATAGATGACATGCAACAAAGCTTCGATAAGAGAGCCTTAATATAACGGCATGTTATCTCCTAAGGTTTTATGTTGCATGGGTGGTCCATAGGGTCACTAGTGTGAACCGACAGACACAACCATATGCTTTAATTTCCAGTACAGAATGGACATTTTTAGATCACATATACTTTTGAGGTTGACGAAGCCTTTTGAAATGAATACCAATTAAAATCTTTGATTGTAAAATGTAGCTGGTGTAATGTGTACTCATCATCTTCTGTGCATGAAATAAATGTCACATAAAACTAGGGCCCAACGTTATTCCCATAAGATCAACAGCATGAAGAAGGCTATTACTGACCCCCAATAAGATTGGTCATTGTTTAATTCTAGATCACCACAATTATATTCTCTGTTGTTTTATTTCTAAATAAAGTTTGAACTTTGTAAAGACCTACATGTTACTGCTGATTTGATTGTTTCCTGTTGTGAGGCATAGAATGACAAACTTGTTTTGGTGTGTTCATAATTGGGTAGTCTTCTTCTTCTTCATCGTTCTTCAGTCAGACATCAGGTTACAGCACCAATAGCTTCAATAATTGTGTGATTCCCCCTAGATCATCCATGGAACCCCTCAAGTCTGGAAGCAGTGCCGTCTCAGTAGGCCATATTTTCTCCCTCTGTTCTTGGTAGAGTTGACAGGCATGAAGAATGTGTTCTGCAGTCTCTGGGCTCAGTCCACATATGCACAGGTCTGTCTCACCAATCTTCAGTTTTCGGAACATGTGACTTTTCAGTCTGTTGTGGCCAGTTCGTAGTCTGAAGATGATGGTTTGTTCCTTGCATGACATTTGATGGTAGGGGGGTCATTTGGTTCGGCAGTTTGGTGCATCTGCTACCACTTTTTCTTATATTCTGCTTTTAACATAATTGGGTAGTCATCTTGTGTTGATATTGTCTTTCTAATTGCTTTGATTATTTGTTTCTTTTGATGGTAAGTTATTGGCAGATCTAGTTGATCACCAACAGTACTCTTCTTAGCCAGACAATCTGCTTTTGTGTTTTTCCAGGTATTCCACACTGCGGTGGTATTCACAGTATAGCTACTTAACACTGACTGCTTAGTTCAGTCACTACCATTTGCAAGTCTGGTAGTTTTCTGGATTGGAGCGTCTGTAGTGTCGATCTTGCATCTTTCAGGAACATTACAGGCTGTGGGCCAAGATTGGCAATAAACAGTACCGGGTATTTCAGTTTCCATTAAATGGGTTTTTTTCTGTCGGAGGGTAAATTAAAAAACTCACCCTGTACATGACGTGGCGACCGCAAGAGCATGCGGCCTTAATCACACAGCTATTCAATCCCCTCCCTGCAACGCCTGAACTGGTAAAATGCAGTATTGACAGTTTTTTTCAGTTTCCACCTTGATTGTCTGGATTTCCGCATCTATGGCTTTTTGAATGCCTATTATTAGTTAATTTGTTTTTAATACAAATATATATATATATATATATATATATATATATATATATATATATATATATATATATATATATATATATATATATATATATATATATATATATATATATATATATATATATATATATATATATATATATATAGAGAGAGAGAGCGAGAGAGAGAGAGAGAGAAATTGCAGTCCTCAAATGGCAGCTTCTCTCATGGTGAATTTTGCCGATTTTCAATCCATAGAGGTGAGAGGTCACAGCATGTATACAGAAGTCTATGTTTATGGATGTAATTAGCTTTCGTCTATATCCCATGTGTTCACATTTCTCCTTCAATGACCCCTCATTGGTGATTGTAAGATTTGTAAGCCTTGACTCAGCATTGTATTAAATGCTGTATGATCAATAGAAATATATTATAAAAACAAATATATTATGGAGCACTCAAGGCAGGTTTTCGAAAAGTTGGTGGACAGAAAAAGCACTTCAAAGACACGCTCAAGTCATCACTGAAACATCTTAACATTGAATAGGCACTTGGGAGAGCCTTGCTAAGGATAGAACAGCATGGTGTTACTGCATTAGAACGGGAGCACTAGCGGCGGAAGAGTCCAGACAAGATACTACAAGACAGAAGCGGGCACGTAGAAAAGAAAAAACATCTCAACCTCACATAGATACCCTCTATTGTTGTCAATTCTGTAAAAGAACATTTTGTGCGCGCATTGAATTTGTTAGTCATTTAAAAACACACTATTAACTTTTATTATTTTTATTATTTATTGTTATTATTATTATGGTTGAGCTTTTGGTCATCGTCGATTACGACAGGCGAACTTCATGATCAATAGGCTTATTCTTCCAACGAATTTGGATTGATGATCAAATCATTTAAGGCTGTTTTGCAGATGTCCTTACATCTCAGTTTTTGTCTCTCCCCATGTCATCCACCAGATGAAAGCTCACCTCAGAGAATGTTCTTGGGAATAGTTTGACAGTTTTTTCACATGGTCAAGTCATCTTAAATATCTTGTGTCTAAGTATGTTGGTAAATATGTTAGTCGTAATACAATAAATTGTGCACACATGCACATAGATAAATGATGTACACACAACCTCTAACAAGCATCTTTCTTGCCCTCTCACAGGTGATATTGATGACACTGTCAACACACATAGTCCCTCCGTCACTTTTAAGACAGGTATGTAGGATGCGATTTAATAATGTATGACATATTTTCCAGGATCATTTGGTAGATTGCATTTCAGACAGATCCATGATCAGTTCATCGCCAGATGGCATAACTATAGAGGACGTTGTTTCCTAATCAATCAATCAGTATACCTGTAACCCTTCAGGGTCGTAGGGGTACCACATTGGATGCTTCAGCACGCAGGGTTCTCCAGCAATTTCTATCCTCAGTGATGCAGATGAATGTGGAAATATCCTGTCCATTCCTTGATGTCTGTTCATGCTTTAATTTGCCCTCCTCAGCTTCTTCCCCCTTCAAAAGTTCCCTGCAGTATTGTTTTTGACAAGGAATCATGTCTGCATACATGTCCATACCATGCTAGCTTTCATTGTTTCACTATGGAAAGCAATGGTTCTTGCACACCTGCATACATCTCTAATTTATTTCTTACTTACACATTAGTCTTTTGTTCCCTATAGTAGATTCGTATAATTTGTCTTTAGCATTTATACTCGAAAGCCTGTAATTGTCTCTCCATGTCCGCAGTGTTGTCAAACTCTCACAACCATACAGTACAACAGAAAGCACCAGCGACTTATACAGTTGGACTTTCACTTCAACACTGATGTTGCTTTTCCAAATCACAGTTAGCCTTGACAAGAGCGCTAAAGGCATCTCCAGCTTTGTTTTTAGTTCTGCTTTGCATTTTCCATTGCTGCATATGAGAACTATAGAGGAATCTGGGATTTAACATCTTCAGAGGACTTTGTGACCTAGCAGCAATGTATGACAGCACTAAAGGACTTGGTAGCCCAGAAGCTGAAGATTGTGCTGGTCTTTATTTTTACAGAGAATTATGACGTGAAGAGTTAAAGAGGACTTCATTTTGTTATGGCTATTACGTTTTAAGTATTATTTCTTGTTTCTTTCAGTTGTGAACAAATTCTAATTCACTATAGTCAATTTCAATGCAGAAAAAACAAGTTGGTAACATATCTAATTCAGGCTGTAGAGATCAACCCATTATATTTTGGGTGTAGTAATTTTCTAGACAATATTTTATGTTCAGTAGATTACCATTGTCTTTTTAAATGGTCTGAATGCACAATTGTCTCCATTGGAAATGAAACCTGGTACTTTGATCATCTGATCTGTGCTTCTCAGCCACAGAGCCGGAATTATAAAAACATGCATGTGTTGGGCCTTATGTGCTCATGCAGAATCTTTTTTTTTGGTTAAGTTTCTTTTAACTTATTGCAACTTAGTTTCATATTATGGACTATGGCTGCTTTGATCCTATTCATTTCTCTTCAAGAAGGTATTCCTTAATCCCCACTGGAAGTATGTTCCTATACAATTGACAATTACATGTTCCTCAAGGACATTATCATGTGATGGACAGTAGTAGTTCTGATGAAGATAGTTGTTCAGTTCGATGGCAGAATAGCTTTTTACATAAAGTGTGGAGTCAAGCAAAGATGTGTCCTCACTCCAATGCTATTTATGATATTCTTCTCTGCCCTCCCACATCACACTTTAAAAAACTTCGAGTGCAACATCTTCATTCGCACGAGATTTGATGGCTCCATTTTGAAACAGGCCCATCAGAGAGAAAAAAACTAAGAACACTGAGATTCTTCTCATGGAGCTGCTGCAGTACATGAACGATTCAGCTCTAATTGCCCATAATGAAACAGGCTTGCAAGAATTGATTAACATATTGGCAATGGACTAAAATATTTTTGCACTATCAATAAATATCCAGAAAACTGCGGCCCTTTGCCAAAATGCTTTCACAGCACAGACAATCACACTGAACAATGTGCAACTTGAATCAGTACCAAACTTTAACTATCTGGGTTCCAATGTCACTGCAACACTATCACTCGACGGAGAAATAAGCCGAAGAATAATTCCTGAATAGGCATCGCAACAAAATGTAAAAAAAAAAATTACATGGAACAATACAAAGTTGAAAACAGCAACAACGCTCCTGATATACCAAACATGCATCCTCAGTGTCCTTCTCTACAAATCTAAAACATGAACACCTTACTTGAGGCAAGAACAAAGGCTGAATAACTTCCATTTACCCTGTCATTGTAAAATTCTGAACATCAAGTGGCAAGACAAAATTAAAAGGCCCCAAACATTGCAATAATAATGTCCACAATTTGTCATAAAAGACTGGTTTTACTAGGCCACATTCACAGGATGAGTAACAGTCACATCCCAAAACAACTGCTATATAAAAAAAAAAGAGGCAGAACAAAGCTGTAATACTAAGACATCTACCGGGGGTACTAAATATTTATGAATGTCTTTGTTATCATGCCTGAAAATGGGGAAAACTTGGCAGAAGATTACCAGACATGGAGAGCTAGGTGCTAGGACATCTGAGAATTCAATAACGAGCAGAGCTGAAGAATGAAGATGTAAAGAGCAACAATCCAGCGACATGAATTTTCCATGTTTCTATTGCAGAGTAATTTGCTCATGAATCAGCAGATTCAGTCATGAGAAGTCCTGTGCTGCGCGCACCACATCAATTCCAACAAATACAGGCTTGTTTCAGACTGTCTGTTAAGACAAATAAGGCTATATATTATGTTTTTCTTCAATAGTAGTGCCATTCTGGAAATATATTCTCAACAGTGTTCCCCGTCTTAAGCAAGGAGTGATACTATGAACACCTGACTCCATATCTTTGGTACTGTCCTCCAGGGATGTCTTGTACTTATTGACAATTCATCATGGTTCTGTGGCTGACAAGTGACCTCATGATCACACTACAGACATCCTCTTTCACTTGCTTGTACACCTCTATTTGCATATTTTGTCTTATGTTATGGATACTATATGCAGAGTTTTTTTTTCTTATTATCACATCACAGCTTCTGTCTTTCTAATTTTCATTCTCTTATAATTACCAAATGGACACGTTTAGTTGTATCATTTTTTTGTGTACTAACATTTTTGTGGTTATTTGCTTTTGTTTCTTGATAAAAGCCATCTGACCAAAATGTCAGAAATCAATCTTGTTTATATCATTTATATTTATTACTGGCACGGCAGGGAAACAACAATGATATTGATACATAATACTGTGGATAGAGAGCTGTGGAGAGCCATGACCACCTATGCCAGCCAGCATGGCACTTGATGATGATTTATTACTATTTATGCTTATTTATTGGATTTTTTTTTAAAAATTATAACATATTTCTATACTTATCCTAGTTAATATAACTTCTATTTGTGTTACGGTGGGCCTTGCTGGTTTGTCAGATTTGCTTGGGTATTAGATACTGAAATTAAACTTCTGTGTAATGAATTATAGAATATTCTAAGTCTTCTTCAATGAAGATCACAATTTTCTTGTAGCCTATAATGCAATCTGCCAGCTTGTACATATTTTTGGGGTTTGTATTTTGTATAGATTAAACTCTGCTTCAAGTGAATATGTCTCTATAGACCCATAATAATATAGACCGTTAAAGTACTCTTTGTAGACATTTTGGGAAGATAAAGGGTTCAAAATACCAAATTGAAGGATTATTTTTGAGCTAAAATACAGAATTTCTTTATATTTTTTTTGGAAGCTTGCAGATATGGTAGTAGATGATGTCACTCTATGAATAGATTTATGTGTAATATATTGTGACTGTCAAATTGTTTTCTTTCATCAAAGATGACAATGAATCTCCTGTGCCAGGCAAGGCCACTCTGGCCCGGGGATCAGTCACAAGGAAAAAAGTTCCTCCTATTTCTCTTGCATCAGAAAATTTTGAGGAAAGCGACAGTAATTATGCTCTTTCTGAGGATGGTAAATCTGGGGTGAGTACCTATTGTTAATAAGTCTTTGGATTATCATCATTGCTCTCCAGATACTTACATAAGTAATGTGATCTCCAATTGAGTGTATTCACAATTTTATGATGACTGACAGTTCCAGTTCCGCCCGTGTGTTGCCAGGGCCCGAAAGGGGAGCAAAGAATAGCAACACTGTTTACCTTCCATGCATGTCGTAAAAGGCGACTAAGGAGGTTATCGGATGGAGTTGGCTGGCCCATCCCATATAGGGTCAGTGACCCAAAGCCATGCTGAAGTCAGATGTGTCAGGCCGAAAGGCGCAGATATCACAGCAGTGCTGTAAACCACGACACAACGCATTCCGTTTTCCGGACTACATCCTGCTAATCTGCAGGAGTTTTAGAACGAATGAAGAAGAAGAAGTTCCAGTTCTTTGTTGAAAAACATTCTTCTAAGCCCACAGCTCATTTCTAGCAATGTCGCATTTCAAGCCCAGTTCCTTTATTCTGGATAGATAAATGGGATCATCAGTCACAATAATTTCATTTGTCTGTGTTGTTTCTCATAAGGAGTTTAAAATTGCTTTAATGTCAAACACAGTATCAAATCAAGCCAGCCTATTTACTCTTTCATTGCCTTAAATACCCACATGACCAGACACGAACATGAAAGTGACACATTCCAATTTCAACCTCTCAGCTGCCTCATGTTACTGTTCTTGAATGAAATCACTTGTATTTCATACTCATCCATTCCATTGCTAATCCACTGCTAACTTACACAAGAAAGTTTGGAAGTGAATATAAGAAAAACATATACAATTGGTTGAATAACAATTTTACATTATGCAAATACAAGGAATCAATGTTTCAACAAAATAGTTTTTATCAAAGTAGAGAGAAACAAAATGCAATGAAAATGTACTTGGAAGACTACATTGAATTATGTACCGGAATTATGACAGACTGGGAATAATCGATAGAAATGCAATGCAATAATGTGCAACTGTTGTTGTTCGTCTCTAAGTTATGATGGATATGTTACATCCACTTTTGAAATTAAGAGTTGTGTCCTTGATTATGAATTCTAAGATATCTAATAAGCTCTATTCTGACCACACATGTCCTTGGACAGTTCGGGCATGGAATAACCACTGTGGATGGTTTTTGGTCTACCCATGATTTTCTAGCTACTCTCTGCTGTTGCGCTGCTGCATTTCTCTTCTTTTCACAGGACACTGTGATTTTTTTCCCCCGTAAAGTGTCATGAAGCTATATTCTGTGCAAGTTCTTCCCCAGTATCATATTATATTTCAAATTCTTTGAGGTTTTAACGAGTCTTTGTAGCGATTATTTTGACCAACGAGAATGTATGCCCTTCTACAACTCACAATATAGAAGTGTCTTTAGCAGACAATGATCTGGGATATGTATCACATGACTTGCCCAATGAATCTGTGTCGGCATCAGAATAGTGTCAATGCTAGGAATACCAGATCTGTAAAGGACAGTGGTATCTGGAATCTTGTCTTGTCATCTAATGTCATAGCTTTTCGAAGACAAGTTATGTGAAAGTGATTGAGTTTCCTCACATGATGTCTATACACAGTCCATGTTTCACCAGTGTATAACAACACTGAAAATACCACTGATCTGTAAACTTTCAGCTTAGTCTTTAGTGCCATTTAGTGCCATTTCTATGTCACATATTTGCATACAATCTGCCAAAAGTGCAGGTTGCCCTGAAGATCCTAGCATACACTTATTCATCACAGTGGCATTTTGTGTTAGTGTACTACCTAGGTATGTGAAACTACATGACAAGAAAATGCAACATTCAAGGAAAATGTGAAATTTAAAAACAAATAATAATAATGATAATGTAGCAATATCTTAGAGCTTGTTGCAATACTATTTCTTGTAAATATTTGTGCAGTTATCGTTATAATTTTGTACATATTTAAATCCTTCTCTGTAGATGTGAAGCATGGATGGTAAACAAAAGTGCCCAAGATAAGCTGGAGCAAGTGAAGTGGTGTTTATGTAAAATTATGA
Source organism: Meghimatium bilineatum (assembly GCA_034231615.1). Lineage (NCBI taxonomy): Eukaryota > Metazoa > Mollusca > Gastropoda > Stylommatophora > Philomycidae > Meghimatium > Meghimatium bilineatum. The sequence continues at coordinate 17,359,667 of CM067313.1, forward strand.
AAATTCCATGGACAGCTAAGAAAACTAAATGTAAAAGTCCTGAGACACGCCTGAGTAAAATGACAAATTATAGTAAAAAATTAGAGGCAGACAATCAAGATTTTTAAGGTATGTAATAAGAAAAGCATAACTTGAACATTTAGTAACCATCGGAAAGATCAAGTGGAGAAGAGACAGAGGAAGACAAAGAGAAATATTTCTAGATGGGTTGTCACTGCGGCACAAAAAAGATGTCACCAACTGAACTTATTAACAACACAAGATACAGAGAGTTGTGGAGAAGCATGATCGTCTTTGCATGGTACTCGATTGACATATTTTACATAAACTAATTAAAATAAAGACATGATGTAATGAATTTCGCAAAGTGGATGCAAACAAGATATAATCATTACATATGAAGAAAGATCACACAGATAATAAGAATAATAACATGAATTAATCCTGTTGTTTTTCTGATTTAAGATGAATGGATCCCTAAAGACAATCCGCAATAGTGCCACAAAGAAGCGTGCTGACAAACTGTTTGAAAAGTTGGAGAAACAGATTCTTGTCCTGACGCCAGCAAGTAGTGATCCACTGGAAGACAGTGGGTTTTTCTCAGCAGGCACACACAATGAACACAATAAGAATAGGTGAGTGCTTATGAAAGTTACTTCCATGTTTGATGTTGTGTAATAATATTACAAACAATTAGCTCTTTCACAATGAGTTAGTTGGGCATCAGACCACCATCATTGAACTCAGAACACTTCTAAATTTTCCCTTGACCATATCCACAATTATACACTGGACTGACAGATCAAGTTCTCTGTTGACACACATGTCCAGTTGACATACATTCTTTTAAGACTAGTGGCGATTATCTCTGGTGATGCCACATTTCAAGTTCAGCTCCTTTATTCTGGAAATATTCGGTACCATGTCTCATAAGTAGTTTGTGCTGTAAACATTGAGCGATACACACTTGTTTGTGGTGAGAATGGTGAGGGGTACACATTAGTTTGTGGTGAGAACAGTGAGGGGTACACATTTGTTTGTGGTGAGAACAGTGAGGGGTACACATTTGTTTGTGGTGAGAACATTGAGCGATACACATTAGTTTGTGGTGAGAACATTGAGCGATACACACTTGTTTGTGGTGAGAATGGTGAGGGGTACACATTAGTTTGTGGTGAGAACAGTGAGGGTTACACATTTGTTTGTGGTGAGAATGGTGAGGGGTACACATTAGTTTGTGGTGAGAACAGTGAGGGGTACACATTTGTTTGTGGTGAGAACAGTGAGGGGTACATATTTGTTTGTGGTGAGAACAGTGAGGGTTACACATTTGTTTGTGGTGAGAACAGTGAGGGGTACACATTAGTTTGTGGTGAGAACAGTGAGGGGTACACATTAGTTTGTGGTGAGAATGGTGAGGGTTACACATTTGTTTGTGGTGAGAATGGTGAGGGGTACACATTAGTTTGTGGTGAGAATGGTGAGGGGTACACATTAGTTTGTGGTGAGAATGGTGAGGGGTACACATTAGTTTGTGGTGAGAACAGTGAGGGGTACATATTTGTTTGTGGTGAGAACAGTGAGGGGTACATATTTGTTTGTGGTGAGAATGGTGAGGGGTATACATTAGTTTGTGGTGAGAACAGTGAGGGGTACACATTAGTTTGTGGTGAGAACAGTGAGGGTTACACATTAGTTTGTGGTGAGAACAGTGAGGGTTACACATTAGTTTGTGGTGAGAATGGTGAGGGGTACACATTAGTTTGTGGTGAGAACAGTGAGGGGTACACATTAGTTTGTGGTGAGAACAGTGTTGTAAGGTTCTGAATGAACAACATGAGTATCAATATCATTATTTATGTGGCATATTGTTTCTAGAATGTTGTATCTTGTATTGATGCTCTGAACTCACACATCTGTCAGAGTTGATCTGTTGCAAGTTTCAAAATGATCTGATCATGCCATAGAGTTTAGAAACTCATGAAATGTCTTTTATCCATCATCATCTGTAGTGATACTTTTCCTTATTACCAACAACTGTGCTTTCTTTTACTAGTTTTTCCATGCTGTTGTATCTCTTTATATGGTCAGAAATGTCAGCTTTCTTGTTATAATGTTGTTTATATGCCAACCATTGTCAACATTTAATGTTGTTTAGAAGCCAACCCTCATCAGTATTTCATGTTGTTTAGAAGCCAACCCTCATCAACATTTAATGTTCTTAACACTTCTTGATTCATTAACAATAATATTGCATATATTTAAATATATTTAATCACCGTTCTGTGTGCTTTCTTCTTCTGCAATCATTTTCCTATGATAAGCAGTCTGTATAGGTAGATGAGTTGTCTCCATGAATCTAATCACCAGGTCCATAACTGCTCAGATCTATTTCTCAAGATATCATTAGCATGTAGCAGCTACTTCCTCTTCTCCCATAATTCATGTGTTAGTTTACTAGTCTCTTTTGGCTACCTGCATAACACTCTTAGAAATCCCCCTTCCCTGTAGCCAGTAAGTTCCTTAAGTCTGCTCAAGTTTGCAGATTCACAAATTAGTAAGATCAATCACATTCTACTTTCTAAAGTGCATTAAGAAAACCAACTTGGTCCATTGATTGTCCAGTTCGCATGATCGCCTATCACCACATTCATATCTTTAGACACTGGCATATCCTTGGCAGCCTAGCGCAATGGTTAGTGCACTGGATTTGCATATGGGTGATCCTGGGTTCGTTCCCCAGTTGAGGTGGAAATGTTTTTCAGATTGCAATAGCTGACAGGTCGACCCAGCCTTAAATGGGTACCTGATTAATCTGGGAAGTAAAGACTGTGGGAGAGATGACTACTGCCCTCATATAGCAGAGCCACTGAAATGTGAGATTGCTAACATATCACACCCTTATGGTATTAACAAGATAGGTTCAGCTTTTCTGAAATTAGCAAAATGGCTTCCTCTTCCACTAGCAAGAGATTTAGCAAACATCTGGCTTTATTATTCTTTTAGTTGTATAATTGGAGATATTATTTCAAGCGATGAGTCGGAAAACAACAGTGTTTTAAATTTTTACAGTGGAGAGTACCGACTTGTTGAAAATCTGAAAATAGGCATAAACCTAATATGGTACTGGAAAAGTAGCTAAAAAATTATAAAACTGTTCCCACTGCTATTGATTCTGAAGAATCAATGATAATAGTGCACTACGTTATACAGAAAATGGAGTTAGACCTAATGATAATATTGAGTGGAATAAAGTGCAACTTTGGAAATCCAATATTTGGGAATATTTCGTAAAGTTTCTCAATATTTTGTTGAAAATATGTACCCGGTACCCACTGTGCAAAACTGAAGTCCAACAGGTAAAGCTTGAAACGAGGTAATAAAATTCAATTAAAGAGACAATATTTTGTTCAGTCCTGAAATTTGACATGAAACACAAAAATGGCATAAAACACTAGGCAGTTTATAGGTTTACTTCAAATAAACTAATTATGATAGTAAATAGACAGTCAATGCATCTAAAATTGTAAAATTGAGGGTGAGTAGAAGAAAATATCTGTATTAAAAAAATGTCTATGCAACTAAAATTCCTGTTTGTGGTGCAATTTTTGTATTTTGGTCTTACAATTCAAATATTTTCATATTGTATATGGATTCCACATTCAATTATCTTTTTTTTTGATACATTATATAACCTTTCATAGCTGATATTTTGTCTTCAGGAAGCTTGCACCTGAATCATATTGTGATCCAAAATTTTGCTAAATATTAATTACGTCCAAACCCCGGGAATAATTGCGTCCTGAAAGAGTCTTAATTTACTATATCATTGAATTTGAATATGCATCTGTTGCAGATTCTGTTGATTTTAAATCTGAATATTCATGTTTGGAGATCTGATCTATCTACCTACCTTCTTACCTATCTATCTATATTTCTGTCCGTTTGTCTGTATGTCTATCTGCCTCCCTGCCTGTCTGATCTAACTATCTATCTCTTTTCTTTTCTCTGCCTGTGCTGTAAGGTGTCACATGATTGAATAAAGATCAGTTTTCCGGGTGTGACACATTTGGTCCCTTGATGTGCAGTAATATTGATATGCAGTAAGAATGTTGGTCATTCCTTCAATCCACCTTCTTCTTGGTATTTCTCTGCCTTTTGCTTTTTCCATTCTCATATTGTGCCCTTTCTGCTTCACCTTACTGGACCTTCATTGACAAGCATTCATCTACACCCTGGAACTTATTTAACCAATGAATTTCTACAGGTATTATGCCTTCACTGATCATAAAATGGATAACAGAATAGGCTGGCCAATATGCATTCATTCTTATTAAGTAGCCTATAATCTGAATATTAATGTTTGAAGATTTGGTTGGTTTCAGATAATCTGACCACGCATTTTTGGAGATTCACTTGGTTTTAGATAATATGAATAGGCCTATGCACAGTAGTAGTTGGTTGGTTTTAGATAATCTGAATTTACATGTTTAGGAGATTCTTTTAGATTTATCAAACAGAGAGAACAATTACAGGAACAGTGAAATCAATGTCATTAAATATATGAAAAAGACAACAGAAATATGACACGTGAGAGTTTGAGCAGATTACAAAGTACTGCAAAGAACATTTACTAGACCCACCCAATGAATGAAAGATTGAAAGGATACATCTTCTTCAGCATTCATTCTCAAACTCCTGCTGGATCTCTCTTGTAGCAGGACCATGATCCATTCTAGATTTCCAGCAGGATTTAGTCCAGAGAATAGAAATGTGTTTGGTCGCCGTTTTAGTTTGCACCAATGGCTTGACACATCCGTCTTCAGCAGAAAAAGGATACATACTGTGAAGATTACAAAGAAGCAGCTGTGCATAAATGTGAAAGAGTCTCCATCTAATATTCCAGATATTATACAAAGGTCAAAATTGTGAAGACTAATAGCAGATTTCAACTATGGAGAAGAATAAAGATTCCCAAAGATGGTCTGCATATTCATGTTTGGAATTTATGTTGTTTTTATATGAATAATTCTTCACCACTAACAAAGTTTTTGCATTAAATGTTTATTTCACAGTTTTCTTAAGAAAACAGAACCTAAAACTTCCAATGAGACAATCAACAACAATCTACAATGGAAACGAACATCTATCAATACAGAAACAGCTGGCAATATGAACAAAGGAAGTATAGCTCATATAGACTACAGTCTAAGTAGCGGAATCACATTTCATGACAGTCACAGCTCTGATGTTCAGGTTGTAGGAAAGGGCTATAGTGAAGATTCTTCAGACACACCAATGAAAGTGTCTCCCTCTGTATCCAGTCGATTAAGAGAAAAGAGAAGACTTAGTAACAGAGGTGAGATAAGCAGTTTGCCTATGTGTGCTTATTTATATGCTTTAAAGTTTGACTTTGTCTTACAGTCATTGGTGTTCCAGTTTTGGTTGATGTGACACTAGAATAATCCCAGGAACTCTGCTTGTTTTTCCCAAATATTTGAAAACACTTACTAAATGAAGAATAAATTTAGGCCTACATACTCTCACTTGTGCTATACTAGGTTCTAAATGACTCAATATCATACTCAAAAAAGTATTGACAACTGTTTGAAAACACATATACTTAATGAAGAATAAATGTACATACCACTCCCACTTGTACTAAAACACATAGGCTATACTTAATGAAGAATAAATGTACATACCACTCCCACTTGTACTAAAACACATAGGCTATACTTAATGAAGAATAAATGTACATACCACTCCCACTTGTACTAAAACACATAGGCTATACTTAATGAAGAATAAATGTACATACCACTCCCACTTGTACTAAAACACATAGGCTATACTTAATGAAGAATAAATGTACATACCACTCCCACTTGTACTAAAAACACATATATGTTTCTAGATTCAATATCATACTCAAAGTATTGATTTATTTGTTGATGGTGCTTCAAATGAAAACCTTAAAATATTGTTTTTATGAATATATCAGACAGTAATGACAAACTACTGAACATTTATATTTCCTAGAGAATCACTACAGCCAAAAAAATACTGGGTTGGTGGTTACATGCTGAATAGGATATGCTACCAATTGTTTTGAGATTCTTATTATGAATAAGGAAAAACAACAGATAATTTTATTTGATGCAGTCACCATTGAATCTAAATAATCACATAGTAAACACACCCACGTTATCGGTTACTTTGAGAGGGGATGTCCTTGAGAGAACCGGCACAATGAAATACTTAGAGGTTATGTTGGACAGTAGTCTGAGTTTTAAAGGTCATGTTGACCACATCATTGTAAAGGCTTATAAAGGTCTTGCTGCGATGAAAATTATGGTTGCTGCTCAATGTGAACAGAGGCTGCTATTTCTGCTGTATCAGGGATTGGTGGTGACGATGGTAGAGTACACACTGGCGATTCTAACACTGAGTCAAACTCAAACAGAAAGATTGGATAGAATCCAGAATGAGGCAATGGGAATCATTTTGGGGTGTACGAGAGATACGTTGGCACGAGCTATGCGATACTTACTGGATTGCCCAACTGCAGAGCAAAGAATACAAATCTGCAGGGGGCGGGACTACCTACACATCACCGCTGATAAAGAACATCCTCTACACCCTGAAATTCTCAAAGTGAAAGACAGTCGACTTAAGAGAGGAAAGTCGTGCAGCAGATATTATACAGAGTGTGCAGATTGGAGGATGTGCTACCTGGTACGGAATGGAGTTGCGTGCCCTTAGATTGTCTAACATTCTTCAAAGTAATAATAACACTCAGTAGAGAATGCAGGGAAGGGTGTCTGACAGTAGTGCAGTCGGAGGTACTCACTCTAATCTGTGAAAATTCAAAGGGAATCTGATATGATTGTATATACAGATGGGTCACACATCAGAAGTGCATTGGCCTTCACGGCTCAAAGATGGGGAGAAATCATCAGAGAGGAAAGTGGTGCTTTCGCTCAGATGACAAGCAGCATGACAATGGAGGTTTTGTCAGTAACAAAATCTTTGCAATGGGTCTGCTCACAGACTATCTGCGAGCATGCCTGCATACTCAGTGACTAGATGAGCATATTGGGAAAGTTCAGGCTGGATACATTCGGGAACAGTGACTGGATGCAGTGAAAACGCATGAGCAAATGACTGTATAAGTGACGATGACTCTTGTTCCATGACTAGAATAAAGTAATTTGGTTTGAAATGTGGTGTCGCTAGAAAGGAGCGGTTTCGTAGGCAAGAAAGAATGATAGTCAATCAACTGCATACTGGGACCGTTAGTCAACATGTAATGGCGGCTACACTCAAGGAGAGATCTTAGCACCTATGGACTTGTCCGGAGTGCAATGACAATGATCCAAAGACCTACTAACTAACCATTGTGTTTGATACAATTTCTCTATTGCTTATAAAGCGTTTGGATTCCTGTAGAAACAATTTTAATTCTTATCAATACAGCGTTTTAATTACTGCCATGACACTTACCTTGTAGACACTTTAGGGTACTATAGTACATAATAGTTGATGTGGCATGCTGAACTTTGGCCGATGTCTAGATTTGTGATTTAACAGTCAATTGGTGATTTTCCTGTACATCTGTTCAACAATTACAATTGTATCTGAGGTCACTACTCGATGTGTCAAACCTAGATCGGGCTGTGAACAGTTTGTCACAGAACACATGCCATGTTAGGACTTCCTACTCCACTCATATACTTCACCTATTTTGGCTAAGTCGATCAGTAGCCTGCTCAAATTCATATTCTGTTTTGCTGGGGGGAGGGGGGATATGAACATCCTATCTGCAACCTTGTCATTAGGGCATGTTATTGGGCATAAGCAGTTTATTTTGTTTTTTAAAACCCTTTTATTACATTTTTGTGGAATGTACAATTATCAACATTTGTTTGTGGAAGTTTAGTTGTTTATGCAGGTGTACCCCTTACTTCTCATCATTAGAGGTGAGAAAGAGAGTTATGCAATGCTATATAACCCCTATACTAACATATGGGTGCGAGTCTTGGACAATAAACAAACTGGAAAGTGGGAGATTGGAGGCAACAGAGATGTGGTTCTACAGAAGAATGCTGAGAATACCATGGACTGCCAGAAAAACTAATGTAGAGGTGTTAAAAGAGTTAAATGCGAAACGGACCTTAATCAACAATTTAAGAAAAAGGCAATCTTCTTTTTTTGGCCACTTCATGAGACAGGCAGGTTTAGAGAACATAATCACAAGAGGCAAGATTGAAGGCACCAGAGACAGAGGGCGACAACGTGAGAAAATATTAGACAGTTTGACAACCTGGCACGGCAAAGAAACAACAACAACTTTGATACATAATACTGTGGACAGAGAGCTGTGGAGAGCCATGACTGCCTACGCCACCCGGCATGGCACATGATGATGATGATGGAGCCATAAAGCCTGGCTAAGTTTTTACAGCCATCTATTGTAGTAAAGGTGTTGCAGAGAAGCAGAGCATACACAACTACTACATCTAGTATGAGGATGGAAGTCGAGGCTGCTACTGTTACGCTTAACTTGTTCTTTGGGATGAATCGTCGAAGCAGTTATTATGCCTGACTTCCAGTCCATGCAGTAAAATGTCCATAATAGCAGATATCGATATTAGTGGATATCTGTATGTACATCCAACCTCCAAGGTATTAAATGAATTTACTGCTCAGGCTATGCTGGTGTTCGCAGCAATAAGGGATCACAGGTGCCTTTAGATGGGGGCTTTGACAATGAATAAAGTGGATGCATTGAAGCTGCTTCATAACACTTGCTGGGTGCAGGCACTGCGAGTGATGAAACATCAAGACTACGGTTTGAGGAATTCAGTATTCAGAACTGGATGTCTGCTTGGCAGAATGAGGAATGTGGTCAACCAGCCTGCCACAGGAACTGTTAGTATACATACCCTTCATCATCTGTTAGGGGAGACTTTGCATAAGTGGGTCTGCCCAGAGTGCAATTATGTTGGCTCATATTCAATTACCAATATATGTTTCATCCCTTGACTAATCATAATACAGATAACAGAATGCCACTCCTTATTAGTGCATGTCAATAGTCAGTCTTTCTTCATTTTGCTTTATACCCCTTTGTGCCTTGCAGCGTTAGGGGTAGAAGAGTTTTCTGGAGGCAGCTTTTTTTATGTGCTTCATATATGTTTGTTTTTGTTGAGTCTTTTATTTCTGTAATCCATGCTTTGCATGATCTGCCCCAGACCTTGTATCCATTATGTTCTTTAGTTGTCTTGTCCATGTATGCTATGAACAGAAGTTGTGATAGTATGCAGCCTTGTCTGACATCTATCTATTTTTTTTTCTCTGCATTTGCTGTACGGCTTTGCAAGATTTAATATTGATTAGTTTGCAGGATATGGCATATTTGGTCACTTGATATGCAGTAATATTGTATAGTCAATCATCTTTAAACTGACATCTTAATACAGATAACAGAACACTGGTTCTTATTGCTGCATATTAATAGTGAGTGTATCATCTTAAAATTGCCATTATGTGATCTGTACCAAAATGACACATGTAGGACATTCTTAACATCTTTAACAGCAATATTGGAACATGACAATGCCATATTTATTCTAATTCTATCATACGTTTGATGGTTTTCATTGAAGTACCCTATTGTGTGCATGTGTGTACCAGTGTTTGCATGCATGTGTGCATATAACCATAGATAACTTTTGAAAGCATAATTTTAGACATGTAACTATATATGAAATACATTCACACTATTTTCATTGGCAAGTTTGACAGGTTTTGTGTTGTAGGAAGAATCTGATCTCCCCTATTTGGAAATTAAATGTTCTGTTGTAAATGTTAGTTGCAGAGCACATAACATTGCCACTATCTTGTCAAAACCACCCTTTGCAGGACCTCTGGTAGCTCCTTTTGGATTGACTTCTATGCACCTGCCAGGTACAAATGTTCCAAATGTTGAGGATAAACCATATCCAGGACACGACTCGGGAATCTCTCTTGTTGGAAGGGGTATGTCATCAGTAATAAATTCAAGTTATAATGTTTGACTGTAGACTAGACTAAACAGATGTATTTACAATATACAGAAGATTATTCAGACAGAAATGTGCCTCTGTGGGAAAGTGATGCAGAGCATGTTCTCCAGGACTACTGGCATCACACAAGAACTTTAGCAGAGATTTGGTCACTTCCTTGGTCCTACTGGAAGGAAAAAATGTATGACAAAGTTACAAGGCTTATCCAGACATCGAAATGTATTTAAAAAATCCCATATGTAATGTGTCTCTCAGTGATGCAGTACACTGTCTGCTGAGAGTAGCCATGAAGTACACCAATCCGTAGATTAAAGTGATATCACCCAGGGATTTCAGAAAAAAATCCACTTTATAAATGAAATTCTTCTTTTTCTGCGATCAGTTTTCTATGCTCATAAGTCTATACAGGAAGGTGGGCCGCCTCCACGAATTCAGTCGTCAGCAGGAGGTTCTCATGGTTGCCCCACATTTTACCTTCACATCTGTCTCTTGGGGTCATATTTTAGTTATCACGTCATCAAAGAGTGGGCATGTCTGCAGAATGTGTTCTGGAGTCTGGGGACCCTTTTGACATGGGCATTGGTCAGTTTGGACAACCTTAATTTTGTGGAGATGTGCTTGTAGTCTGCAGTGTCCTGTGCGGATTCTTAAAAAGTGTGGTTTGTTGTGACCTGCTTAGCTTTAGAATAGGGTCCTGTGGAAAGTTACTGCCTGTTCTCTGACTCCATGTATGTTTGTATTTTCTTTTGATGAGAGTTTTGCTTCAGTCAGTGATATTCTGTTCTGAAATTGTTTCTTTATTGGAACATAAATGAAATGAAGAAGCAGGATCTGAACCCACAACTTCTTGAGCACAGTATAAGAATCAATGTGGTTACATGAGCAAGTAATGAACAAGTTAACAAATTCAGTAAAGATTTCATTGGAAACAATCTGAGTATATTTTGTTCTAACTTCTATGAGAAGCAAAATGAGATGAAGATTTATTGTATAGAGCCGTAGTTGTAAACAATTAATAATTGACTAAAATAAACATGGCCAGCAAACCAGAGATGTCAAGAGCATCTCAACCTCCATAAGTTGAACCTTGTTAGTCTGAGCAAGTGAATAATATAATATAGAAGCATTGAGTACTTATTATTAAAGAAAACTTATAATGCAAGCAAATTATTAGTCTGAGCAAAAAATAGGGATTAATGAGAGAAAACAACTTACCTATAAAAAACCTTGATGAAGTTAGACATGCAAGGCTGAAAGATGCAGATGCTACAGCCAAGTTGTGAACTAAGACAATAGATAAATGTCTACACTAGTCTACATTCTTTTAAGTTTTGAGTTTGGATTGCGTTACATTATCATGTACAACCAGAATATTTGTTTGCATGTGAACTTTTCCTATTACGCTCACTATCACTGAAAACATGTTGTGCATGTGTTCACTTACTAACACCATCCACGATTAATTTATATTGTTCCTTCCATATATTGGAGCTGTTCATTTGTAATAGTGTGTATGTATAATATAAGGCTACCCATACTATAGTTGGTGCAGATTCTCAGTCATTATTATATTATAAGGCTACATATACTATAGTTGGTGCAGATTCTCAGTCATTATTATATTATAAGGCTACATATACTATAGTTGGTGCAGATTCTGAGTCATTATTTTCCAATTATTTCTTCTTAAAATTTGATAACTTAAGAATATTTTTTTAACTTTTCTTGTTATGGGGGACTATTAATGTGCTTTCTCAAACTCCCACTTGATCTCTCCTGCAGTAGGATAATGGTCCTTCTAGATTTCTAGCAAGATGTAGTCCAGAGAACAGTGATATGTTGTGCCACAATTATTTTGTGCCAATGAAACACATTGACTTTGGTGGTTCTTTGTTTTATATATATATATATATATATATATATATATATATATATATATATATATATATATATATATATATATATATATATATATATATATATATATATATATATATATATAATACACAAAATATGTTACATTTATTATAATTTGTTATAATACACAAAATATAACACTTAAAATAACAGTTTACATAGGGCAAATACAGGATAGAACAATGAAGTTTCAACATAAAAAGGTCTTTATCAAGATAGAAACACAAACATAGAATAGAAAAATTATATAACTGAGGACTACATCTTCTATGCCTTTGTTTTTCTTCTTTGCTACTCTCTTATGGATCTAACTACCACTATATGAAATCAAAATTACCACCCTAGAAATGAAATGGTATATGGAAATACTACTCATATCATACAAAGGCCATATCGCAAATGAAGACTTGTGCAACAATAAAAAAAGTGTGCTGCCCTTTAATAGACCTTCTGTCAATGGTCAAAGAATGTATACTAAAATGCTTTGGATATATTGCCAAAACTACAGGACTTGCAGAAATTATTCTGCTTGGTACAGTTCCATGTGGAAAAAAATGGGGCAGACAGAGAAAGAGGTGGGAAGGGAATATAAGCTAGCGGACTAGATTGACTTTTGTCCTCTCATAGAGACAGACACTGAATCATGAAAAATCGGAGAGTAATAGGGAGACTGCAGTACAACTGTGGCACCTATGGTAAGTGAATATTGAAAACAATATATATAAAGGGTTACATATCAGATTTTAGTGGAACAATATCCAACTTTCAATCTCTATATGTTTATATTAATATGTCTTAATATGCTTATATTAAAATAGGGACAAACAGTCTCTGATTTTTTAGTTCCATTCTGTTTGTTTGTTACCCCATATTTTGATAGTATTTTCCATAATTGTTGTTGTTTGTTACCCAATATTTTGATAGTATTTTCCATAATTGTTGTCTAAGAATTTTTCTTCGTCGACCAACTCGTACAATTCTTTGTTGTTTTTTCTGCCATTTGTCTCGATGTAAAAATTGCATCTGTACAGCTCTTATTCTTACAGAATCTCATGTTGTTTTTTCTGCCAGTTGTCTCGATGTAAAAATTGCATCTGTACAGCTCTTATTCTTACAGAATCTCATTTTGAGTGTTGTTAATCTGCGGTTCCATGAATGCTTATAATCTTTCGAGAATTCTGTTGAAAATTGTTTTAGTGTTGCTTAGAAGTGAAAATACCTCTATATTTTGAACAATCTTTTTTGCTTATTTTTGTCCAGATAGGTATTATTACAGCAATTTTCCAATCTTCTTGTGTTTATTATATATTCCATATTATTTAAACAGCCCGTGTAGCCATTTATCCCAATATCTGCTGCTGCCTTGATTCATTCGACTTGTATGTCATCGGGTCCTGGAGTTTGATGAAGCTATTTGCATTACATTTTCTATCTCTGCTAGCAATCAATTTGGTTCTCATTCTTCCATTATATTCTGTATTATGCTGTCATTCCATCCGTCTTTTAGTTGGTTGGTTGCTGATCCAGTGGTTCATGGACTCATACCCTTTGACCCAAAGCTGTTGTTTTGTTCCATATAATGTGTTCCATTTATCTGGCCCTGGAGGGAGAAGCATTTTCCTAATGTCGTCCACCATTGACATTCTAAAAGGTGGTGGTCAACAGTTTCATAGGGATGAGAGCACAGCGGGCTCCCTGGATTGTGTTTTGGCTGTATTCTATTCAGGTGATTGTTAAGCTGTACATGTTGTGTGCGCAGTCAGAAGATGATACTCTGGTCTTTCCTTCTCAGGAAGTTCCTGTTGTCTCTAGGATTTGGGCTGGTCATATATTTATAGATTCCCCTCCCAGTGTTTCCCATGGCCCATCTGTTCATCCAATTTTCTTTGTTCACATATTTCAACATCATTTTAACTGTGTGCATGATTATTTCTGTATATAGCTGTTTGTGTTGTATTTCCTTCCTTGCTAGTCTGTCTGCCCTGTCATTGCCAGTTGTATTTGAGTGGCCAGGAATCCACTGCATAACAATGCTGACTTCATTAAATGTAAGCAGCTGGTTGACATGGTGATATATTTCAACCAGCTCAGGCTTACAATATCCATCAGATTCTAGTACTTGAAGAGCGGATATAGATTCTGTAAAAATGACAATGTTTGGTCTCTGATATAAAGGAATCAAATCTGGTCTGCAAGTGGTGCAAGGCAAATTCTAGTGCTGTTATTTTGGCTTCATAGTTAGAACATAGTTAAACTTACATTTAAACACGCAAAAACAAAAAACAAACATCATATCAATAGATATAACAACACAAGAACCAAAAATCAGAATAGACAATACAGAGACAGAATGTGTGGATAAATTTGAATACTTAGGAGCAAACATCAATGGTGAAGGAGACTGCATAGCAGAGATAAGGAAGAGATTGGCAGTGGCATATTGTAAAATAACATGATTGAAAAACAACAAAATAGAAACGGAACTGCTAATGCTACGAACTTTTATTTTTCCTGTTGCATCTTACGAATGTGAAACATGGACTGTATATAAAACAGTGGCAAGGAAGATCAATGCCTTTGAGATGAAATACAACAGAAGGATACTTAAATATCATGGAAGGAAAAAAGAGAAACTCAATATATTATAAACACATTGAAGATTCCAGAGTGTTGGTTACTAAACACAATAGCAGAAAGAAAACTACGCCTGTTTGGCCATATAAAGAGACATGACTGTTTAGAAAGACAAATAATGGAGGACAGAGTACCTGGGCAGAGGAGGAAAGGCAGACCAAGAAGACGATGGACTGATGACATCAAAGATATTGTGAAAACGTCGTTGGAAAATGCAAGCTGCATCGCTTAAGACATAGAAGGATTTTGAGAGTTCATTGGGAAGACAACGTTCTGGAAAGAATACGTCACATGACACACAGAAATATCTCCTCACAGGCATCAAAGAACTCATCAGATATTATGTCTGGATATTCTATATAGACACCATAACCTGCTTTGATGGTTGCTTTGAAAACAGATCCATCAGTATTGAAATGAATCTATTGTTTTGGGTGGGTGTCTATTGTTTTCTCTGTTACTTTAATAAAACTTACTGGGTCGGAACTTTTCATTGTATTATCTCTTAATTGTGTCTCCATGTTTTAGATTTAGCAAACCTTTCCATGATTCTTTTTAGGTCATTGACTGT
Source organism: Meghimatium bilineatum (assembly GCA_034231615.1). Taxonomy (NCBI): domain Eukaryota; kingdom Metazoa; phylum Mollusca; class Gastropoda; order Stylommatophora; family Philomycidae; genus Meghimatium; species Meghimatium bilineatum. The sequence continues at coordinate 17,374,859 of CM067313.1, forward strand.
CTTTTCATTTTCATCATTTATCTTGGTTGGCTCATATTTATTTTCCCTGTTTCTCATATTCTTAATTTTCATGTAGAATTTCTTTGGTGCATGTTTGCACATGGCATGGTATTTAACTCTTTCCGGACCAATCGCCAGTATACTGGCTTTATACTATGGGTCTACAGGACCAATCACCAGTATACTGGCTTTGATTTGATATTTTATCATTCACAAGGCTAAATGTAACCTTGTGAAGCAATCAAATATCATCAATGTACTTATATATTCATATTCTGTATCCATTCCCCTTTCCAATGATGTATTACACATACACTATTTATCAATATTAGTATGTCAAGTAATACAATAAAAAACACATATATAAAATTAATTTGGTCCAAACCTAAAAATAATCAAGTCCTGAAAGAGTTAATGATTCGTCATATTCTTGCCCAGCTTTGGTTTTAGCATCTTTAATGATTTTCTTTGTTATTGATTTGGCTCCCGAAGAGCTGAAGTTAATCCTGAAGTCAAACCAAATATTAATAATGACATATAACAAAAGATTATCCGGAAATGAAGCCAAAGGTAGACCACAGAAATGGTGGATAGAAAACATCAAGATGACCTTGAATAAACATGATCTTGACACAACTAAAATGATATATCTGGCCGTGGAACAAAAACTGAGACTCCCACCCGTACATTTAACAGCAAGCGTGGATACGACCAACCATCATCCACCTGGGAAATACTATAGACAATTAGCTGATCTGTACTTAGTACCCCCCTCCCCTCTCTGGGTATAAGTCTCCTTCAATAGGCATTGCACTAAGATGAAAGCTGAAGTCTCCTGGGTATGAAAGAAAGCTACGAGAAATCTCCCCACTGCACATAGGAAGTAAGAGCTAATTGCCCACAATTACTGGGGTTCGAGAAGAAGAAGAAGACTACATCCTGTAATTTGTAGGAGTTTAAGAAAGAACGCAGAAGAAGATTAGTAATTTTAATTAGGAAATTTTGATTTCATCTACATCGATTCTGTGCAGGTTAAACCAGTAACAGTATGAGTACAATTTAAAAAATCATTTTGACATCTTTTGATATATTTTAGTTTATGCATCTAAGATTGAGTTTGTCTTATCCATGTTGCAGGAGTTTTTGATACATCTGTAAATGCTGACCACACAATAAGTATTGGCCAACCTCATGACAGTCGACTGAATCTGCGGAAGAATGAAATGAAAGCTGCACCAGCAGGAGTGGTGGGAGTGGCTGTAAGAAGTACAGCAGACATATCTAAGATAAGCTCTGACAGCTCTGTTGCTGATGAGGATTGGGAGGATGTGAGTTTGAAGCCTGATTTCTGTCATTAACACTTTATTACTTTATGTTTTAGCTTGCATACAGTTTGTGTTTTTATGTTAATACACAGTTATATTGAACAAACATAGGTCTTCCTGTTTAGGTTGAGTAAAAAGTACCTCTCATGGTGATGTACCGGTACTCTCTTTTGGTTGGTTGCTGATCCAGGTCTCATAACCATTGATCCAATGCCATTGCGTGATATGTGCATTTGTTATGTGTTTGTAAGCTATTCTTTTGTTCCATATAGGGTGTTTCATTTCTCTAGCATTTATATATAAATCTCTGGAAAGAATATGTCACTTTATATATATATAAAGTGACATATTCTTTCTAGAGATATTTTTGGAGACCCCTGTGGATTATCACTAGAAGCTTCGGAGTTACGTGCTATGAGTGGTACTCTCGGCAGGCTGCGTGCCGCTGTGTTGAGAGTGATGGAGTACATATGGGAAACCGAGTACAGTGAAGTCAATCCTCAATGACTTTTGAACCCTTGTGAATTCTCTCCAGAACATTGTCTTCGTTATAGATACTCTGAATGCCTCTCTGTTCTGGGCAAGCAGGCCTGCATTTAGAAGTATTTAGAAGTCACCATTCATTTATTTTCAGTAATTTCAAAACTTCAATGTTCTACTTTTTCTGTCCATGATATTCATAGGATCTTTCTGTAGCACTTCATTAGCATTTCAATTGTCCAACAAGGTAATATCACAGCTTTTTACCATTAAAAATCATGGATTGACAAAAATCATCGAACCACAATCTCCAAGTTATTAATACATCTAGGTTTTCCTGCTTGCCCATGTATGACCAGGCCCCAAAAGAGGTGCAAAGAATAGTAATACTGTTACCTGCCATGCATGTCATAGGCCATGACTAAGGAAGTTTTGAGGTAAAGTTGAATGTGTTTATCGAAGGACACAGATATCGCAGTTAAGCTGTAAAACATAAAACAATGCATCCCATTCTCCGGATGACATCCTGCTGATCTGCAGGAGCTCGAGAACAAACGCAGAGGAATAATTACTATTAATAATCTCAATTTTTTAAAAGGTTTTTGTGAAGTAGTATTTAGCATTTATTTGTGAAATATTTGAACAGGAAAACATTAGTATGACACAGTCTCTGAAAGAAAAAGTTGCTGTAAAACAACAGCAGCGACTTGAGGAGGATGAAAGACGCAGAGCAGAAAAGGAAAGAAAAGATAAAGAGGAGGAGGAGAAACGAAAGCAAGATAAAGAAGAGAAACTGAGAAAGGAAAGAGAGAGGCAACAAGAAAAGTTGAAGCGCTTGTCTAGTGCAGAAAGCATCAATGCTTTTGAATGTGAGTACCAGTAATGAGTATGAGTGACTCTTATTATAATATCAGTACTTGTGAGTATGAGTAACTTCTATTATAATGTCAGTATTGATGAGTCTGAGTGACTATTATTATAATGTCAGTATTGATGAGTATGAGTGACTCTTATTATAGTTTAAACTATTTTAATTTTTCTAATTTAAATTAATAACTTATGGGAGCTGCGGTAAAATAATGTTATGCCATTCGTCCACTAACCAGCAGACCTGGGTTTCTAATCCACTCATTACTCGTGGTTTCAAACAAAAATTACTCCTATATTTCATCCAGCCATTGGGAAGTAGGATTCCAGGGCTTATGCTCTGGGAAGATTAAGGAATGGCACCATTGCAACTGGACAAGTGTGGGGCAAAGTTAGTCTGACAGTTTCATGTCAACCATTGAATGATTGGCTGAGCACTTGTGAGAAACAGTGTTATATGATGCTGTTCATAGCTCAGCTTACCTTATAAAGTACATCATTTGTGAGTAAGACCAGTATGAACAGCAGTACTTCTGAGTGTTAGCATTAATTAATATGCACTTTGATAAATTAGTACTTATTGTCATGTCATCTGAGACAAAACATTCAAGTCTTATCTTTTATCCATTTCATAAACATAAAAAGTTAAGAAAACAAAAATTAAAGTCTTGATAAAGGTCCCAATTGGACCGACACGTTGACAATTGTATTTGTTCTTTGTTTTATTGTTATTTTCTCTATTTTATTATTTTATATTGACAGTTTTCTTCAGTAACCTGTCTACCTTATTTGTATTTACCTCTATTTGTCTGGTTACTGCAGCACATCCATTTTGCCAGACGTCTTCCAATATTTGGGTTATTTATATTCAAATTAATGTGTTCATTAATTTTTTTCCAGTTCTTTCTGTTTCTGGTTCTGCATCAGGGTCAGCCGGTAGCAGCAGCGACATCAGCTCTACACCAAATAACAACCTCAACCCATTGGTAATCAAACCAACCCCCAGCTCACCCAAACTGGCACCACCAGTTGTTACCCCCAGGAGAACATTAAAGACGTAAGGTTTTTGTTTGTATTAATGCTGACAGTTGTTCTTTGTGTGTTATTTATACATGAGGTCTTTATTATTCACACAGTAGTGACAGATAGCAAATACAAAGAACATCCTATAACATAAAAGAACAGAAATGATGGTCATTTCTAAGAAACACACCTCTGTTCCTCCAAGCATACAACATCAAAATTAATATCTCAACACTAAAATATCTGCCAAAGGAAATTTTGAGAATGCAGTATCAGATGGAAATGTCACCAGAGAAATATGAAGTAGAGTAGGAGAGGCAAAAGTAGCTTTTCTTACAACGAAGAGAATCATGGACAATAAATAAACAAACAAGTGTGAAACTAGATTTGTCAGAGATCTATTTCTACAGAAGAATGGTTAGGATTCCATGAAAGCTAGAAAAACCAATACGGTAGTGAGAGAGATTGACACTCACAAAATTAATTACCGGTACCAACAGCAGAATAAATAAACTGTTTTCATGGTAAAATTGAAGGAAAAATAAATATATTGTCATTTCTCTGCTTTTGCTTAAGTCATCGCAGGATTGAATTATTATCGGTTTTCAGACATGCACATTATGGTCACTTAATATGTTGTAATATTGGCATGTCTCAGAATTTGGTAAATTCTTCAATCCCCCTTCTTTGTGGTTGTCCTCGGCATCTTGCTGTTTCTATTTTCATGTTTTATGTTCCTTCCTCTGGCCAAAATAGGGTTCATTCTCATTAAGTGGCAGAACAGTTTATCTATGTTTTTCAATCAATTTGACCACAGGCGTTGTTCCCACAGTTCTTGTAATCTCTTCATTTCTCACATGATCTCTTCTTGTTCTGTTGGCTGTTTGTCTAAGACATCTAATTTCACACGTAATAAGCTTTCTCTCTTGTTGTTCCCACAGTTCTTGTAATCTCTTCATTTCTCACATGATCACTTCTTGTTCTGTTGGCTGTTTGTCTAAGACATCTAATTTCACACGTAATAAGCTTTCTCTCTTGTTCTTTAGTTGGTGTCCCTATCTAACATTGAGAAAACAATGTTGGTTGAAGATTGAATTTATGATTTGCCTTTTAAATTTCTAGGCATACTTTTTTTTTCATGATAAAGGTCCCAATAGGACCATCACATCAATAATTGTCTTTGTTTTTTGTTTTATTGTTATTTCTGATTATTTTATATTGATAGTTAACATCAGTAACCTGTGTACTTAACTTCATATTTACCTCTTAAATGGGTGGGGATAGGGAGTCCCTGAATTCTTAACAGTTGTTGACAAAAAGAGGGGAGGGTACAAAATTTGCTGATGTATATTATGGACATCCTTTTAAAAAATCCAATACAATTTAAAATAAAGATATATCTTTTAAACATAAATTCCACCAAAGACAGATGTGTCGGGCCATTGGCGCAAATAAAATGGTGACACAACACATTTCCATTCTCTGGTCTACATCCTGCTGGAAATCTAGTAGGACCATGGTCCTGCTACAAGAGAATTCAGCAGGAGTATGAGAATGAACGCTGAAGAAGAAGAATCATAAATATACTCTAATACAAACATGTTCCCATCAGCTGAACTGTAATGTCCTTTTATTGTTCATTTGAATAGTAAGGAGCATTGTTTTTGTTCATAACAAATTGCAGGATATTCCTGATACGGTTTGCTGTAAGATGTTTATTCTAGTATCTGACATTGGTTTACTGTAATATATATCTCACTGTGTACATTTGTGTTATAGGAACAATGAGCCATTATTATCATTCCCCATGTCTGTGGAATCAACACCTTCAGATAATGAAAATCAAGATGAGTGGAAACCTTTCAAGGACAGTGATGCAGCATTAAGAGATATGCTGAAGAAGTTGGAACAAGATGACTGGTAAGTTGAAGTGAACAGCATATATCATTCATCATTTCTCCCAGATGCTAAGGTATAAAGGTAACCCATAGCATTTAACTGCTGTAGGGGTATAAGATATTAACAATCTCACATTTCAGAGGCTCTGTCAAATGAGGGCAGTAGTCATTTACTCACCCACACAGTCTTTACTTCCCGGACTGATCTGGTGCCCAATTAAGACTGGGTCGACCTGGGAGCAGTTTCGGTCTGAAAACAAGTTAACGGAAATCCTAAAAGTACCTCCTCATGGTGCACCCTGAAAACAGAAAGCCAGCTGCTTGTGCTGTATACCTAGCCAACCCCTTTAGGCTAGTGTCTGTAGAGGCTGTGTATGGAATGAGAATTGCCTGCAAAGAGCCAAGACTTCTACACCAACACATCCAGCAGCACTGGTGGCACACAGTAACATATGGCATCTGTGCATTTCATCTCGCTCAGCCAAAATTAAAAACATGGGTGGGGTGGGGTGGCCAATGTCAGTGTCCCAATATGGGTAGATTTCTCTAGAATATGGTGACCCTAAAAGTACACATTGAATCATGACAAGGCAACATGCACTAGATGCCAGCATCATGTAGATAAAACGATATAGTGGCAACAAAGCTACATTTGTCTAGCACCAGATCAACTGGCGGAAGTGCTGTTTATGCTGGAGCACACAGAAACCCACATGTCCCATGACAATTTACCATATTCAATGTAGAAGTCATGACTCAAGTACTGGATACACCAACTTGAACATGTACTCCTAGGTACGAAAAAATCCTTGAATACAGCTCCACATTGCACACAGAAAAAAGTATTGAACACATGTCGGAGAGTTCAAACTTCTGTCTGAAGTGGTCTTGAGACTCAGACTTTGGATGCTGTGGGGAATATTGACCTTCTCTTTGTCTTTTAAGGACATTGCAAACTTAGTCTAATTTAATAATTGGCGTTTCCCCAATGTGGCTCATACAGAGAATCATCATCATCAGGTGCCATGCCGGCTGACATAGGCTGTCATGGCTATCCACAGCTCTCTGTCCGCAGTATTATTTATCAAAGTTGTTGTTGTTTCCTTGCAGTGCCAGGTTGTCAAACTGTCTAATATTTTCTCACGTTGTCGCCCTCTGTCTCTGTTGATACAGAGAATACCCTACATTTCCTGGATGTATTTTTTTCTATTATAAAGAATGATTCTATTTAATGTGAAGTTTATGTGTTGTCCTAATTTACTTCAATATCAACATCACTGAACCCTGAACTGTTCATTATGTAACTCAGTAATTTTACTTTTGAATGTAACATTCAGCAGTGGACGTTCTGAAGCATGTTCAGGCTTCACGCTCGACTGACAGACTGTTAGGAATGTTTATAAATTGTATTTGTGAGATGACGTCTGCCATGTGAGAATACCAGGAATGGTTGAGCAATGTGGACTGAACTTCAGGGAGACATTGATAAATTCCAGATGTGCTGTCGGGATTGATGAAATTTATACTGCTATATCCAAAGACCTCGTTGTCATTGCAACAGTTACAATTATCACAAACTTTATAGTGAGTGTTATGTTTGTTTTTCTAGGGAGATGAACTGTGAAGGCATAAACATGCTAAGACGGTTGAGTATGCACCATCCAGATACTGTGGTAGCATCTTTACATCAGATAGTTCTGGCTATTACCAGTCAAGTGAGTATACGCTTCTATTGCTGTCTTCATGTCAATGATAACTATCATATCATCATGCCAATGTTCCAGTTCAATGAGAACTATCATATCATCATGCCAATGTTCTAGTTCAATGATAACTATCATATCATCATGGCAATGTTCTAGTTCAATGAGAACTATCATATTATCATGGCAATGTTCTAGTTCAATGATAACTATCATATCATCATGCCAATGTTCCAGTTCAATGATAACTATAATATCATCATGCCAATGTTCCTGTTCAATGATAACTATCATATCATCATGCCAATGTTCCAGTTCAATGATAACTATCATATCATATCAGCATTCCAGTTTGATAAATTTTCAGAATTACAGACAATAAATAATTGCAGCATATCTTATACTGAATATGACGCATCATCTCGATCTGTGATGTGTGTCCTTTTCAGAATGTTATCTTTACTGCCACTTTTTTTGTCCTAAGAATGTCATGGATAGAAAAACTATCCAAGACAGACATCTGTATAACCTTTAGCATGCATTAACAATACTAGGAATATATTTGTCCCGACACACAACATGGACATACTTGTCCGATGTCGGGCATCCCTGATAAAATTCCTCTACCTATCTAGGCATAGTGTATTTCTGTTGTTTTATAACCAAACTAACATCATATCCAGGAGAGAATAATTGCAATCTGTGAAATGAGATGCTTAAGGAAGTCAATAGAGCAGACAGAATAAGAAATGAAGACATGAGAATTTTTATTGAAACTATTATATGCATCACATACATAGAGAGATAACAGATTAAATAGTTTGGCCACTTTATGAGAATAGAACCTGATCGCCTACTATCTATAGCATACAAGACAAGAATTTCTGGTTACAGAGCGAGAAAAAGACCAAGAGGTAAATAAATTGATAACATCAGAGACATACTATAATAATATGGCATCACAACAACAAACAGAACACAATTGGCTACAGATCGAAGACTTAGGCACCCCATCCCATGTTGCTTCATGGTACTAGTGGCTAGGACAAGATAAGACAAGACTAACATAATATTGCCTGTGAAAACAAATTAAACATTTTCATGTCACTTCATTTATTGGTTAATTCTTCATTAGGTCTAGGAATGTTTTTGTCAGACACAAACATAATTATATTCAATGCCAAATATAATATGGCAAAATGTATTCTCAGAAACTTCATCATCATTAAGTGCCTTCTCTGCAACGAATGTTGGCTGCAACAGATCTCCAGCATCTCCTTGCTCTTGTCTTAGTGGTGCACCCTGCTAGACTGTAATCTGTCCATCTCGTGATTTTACTCTCCCACTTGTATCTCTGCCTACCTCTTGCTCGCCTCCCCTTGACTTTACCCTCAAGTGTGTTCATCCATCACATTACAAGTGATGATGACCATTTGTTACATCCACTTGTAAAAAGTCAGTTACAAGTATGTCTATGCCTAATAGTTTGTAGATGGCTAATAAGCTTTATTCAAGCTATAAATATCCTTGGGCAGTTCGGGCATGGAATGACCACTGTATATGGATTTTGGTCTATCTGTCACTTTCTAGCTACTCTCCGCTGTTGTTGCTGCATTTTTCCTCTTTTCACAAGATGATGCGCTTTATTTGTCTGTAGAGCGCCATGTAGATCTATTTTGTGCAAGTTCTTCCCATGTATCTTGGTCTATTTCAAAGGCTTTCGGTGAGGTCTTCGATTCCTTGTAGCGCTTCTTTTGGCCAATGTGAAATTGTGCACCCTTCTCCAGCTCACCATAGAGAAGCATCTTTGGCAGGCGATGGTCTGGCATCTTTACCAAATGACCTGCCCAGCGAATCTGTGACTGCATCAGGATAGTGTTAATGCTGGGGATACCAGATCTTCAATGATCTATTTGTTATCATTACATATGATATATAAATAGAATATTATCCTACATGATACTGGCAGACTTTTTATGTTATTTCTATTTGAGAGAGAATTCACTTTACATATTTTTTTTTAAGGTTCAAAACTTAAGATCACAAGTGTCAAGGCTGGCTATGAAGGCATTAGGTGATATGTTCTTTTACTTGAAGAAACAAATGGATCCTGTGAGTTATTTATTCAGCTGTGAATAAGATTTTGGTAACAATTGTATAATACTATATATTTTGTGCAGATAGTAGAATATACATGAGCCAACCTAAAATTAGTGCAGATATGAAGAAATATTATAATATCTGTTATCCACATATTACTAGAGCTTGAAAAGGAAACAAAGAATAGTAAAACTGCTACTTCCCAAGTACATTATAGGAGACGACTGAGAAGGTTGATCAGTTAGTGGCTGCTCCACCTGATGTTCTCTGTTGTAATTCTTCTTCTTTCGTTCACTTGAAACATGTCTATATCTGTAATTCTGTCTCCTTAATAAAACTCACTGTCTTTTGTAGTTCATACAGTGTCCCATAGAGTTTTGATTCCAGTGTTGTTTCCTCTGGCCAATATGTCTGCCTCAGCGTTTCATGCTCAGAACACTCTTGAAGTATATGTTTGGCACTCTGTGCTGCCTGGCACAGACAATCTTGAACTTTGTATACATGTGACTGCGGAGTCGGTTGTGTCCTGTTCTGAGACGTAGAATTATAACTTGTTCTGGTCTGTTCATAATATGATAGTCATCTTGTGTTGGTGTTTGTGGCTTTCTTATTGACTTGATCATCTGTTTTTTCTGATGGTAGGTGATTGGTATATCTGGTTGGTCTTCGGCAGCACCTAAGATATCTGCTTTTTCATTTCCTGGTATTCCACAGTGAGAGGGTATCCACTGCATGGTTACCCTATACTGGTAAGACAATTTGCTAAGTAGTTTTTTCATAGGAGATTCTTTGTTGTAATGAAGTCTGTTGAAGATCCATGCCTGGACTGGTTGAGAGAAAGTCAGTTGTTTGTCTGCAGCATGTCTTGAGATTTCTAATGAAAGTCACACAAAGTTCCTTTATCCTTGGAGTAAAAAACTGTCCCTCTCGTGGCATTGTGCCTACAGCCACACAGAGTCAAACAGTTATTTGGGACTTGTAAAATCTGTGGAAAATGTTCCCTCAAATAGAAACAACAATCTGTGTATTTTCTGTATCTCAACTTGAATTTCATATCTTATGAATGTCATATGTCTTTGAAATTTGGAGGACCTACACTAATATTGAGTGTATCCTGATATTCATATTATTTTATGGTTGTAATATTTCTTGAGTTTGTTTAGTGAGTGTGGTGTGGATTTTTTTTAGCTGTCAGTGGCTTTAGTAATTTTTCCTTCTTGTTCTGCATGCCTGAAATGTTTAGTTGTAATGTATTAATGCTCCAAAAAGTCAACATTTCCCTAACAGACTTGGGTGTCTGTGATTTGCTTACTCTGACTTTGTTTACTGAGTCTGAGCTCATTTATTGTTAAGTTACTTGGCATTATTCTTCTAAACAGTTTGTGCTTATTCTACTTTTCTGCAACATGAAAAGTTAAAGTAACAAGTTTTAGCTCATTACCCCTTCTCCCAACTGAGCATCCCTTTATTTTATGGTAGTCTATAGTAGCAAAGGACATGATCACTCGGGTAAGTGGAGCAATCAAATATTCATTCCCTACCATCTATGGGGACTCTCCAACTTTTGCAAAGATAACATGTTAGCTTGATTCTGGGCTTTCCCATGAAATTATCATGTCCCGCAAGAGTTGCTTTACACCATACCCCATTAGAAATCAGTTCATATTAGGATACCCTAGTGCAACATTTGATAGCCAGATCAATAGTCAACACTGGTACTCATCTGCTTACCCTGTCATGATGTCCAATACTGTGTTCTCTTGTACCTCAAGAGGAAAAGTAACTGCAACACAAGTAAACAGGTTTTCCATGCCTTTTTTCCTGGCCCGCTTAGCTGATCTAAAAATATAAGCACTGGCCCTCTATCCCAGAAATTATTACTAGGAGCACCAAGGGAGGTAACCAATAACAAATTATTTGCTCCACATCAGATATATAATAATAATAATAGTAATAATAAGAACCATAACCCATCTGGGTCCTAGGAGTGCAACACTGGAGACATCAGCACAAAAAAGACCCTCCAAACATCTCTATCCTCCGCCATTCCGAGGAGTTTAGAAAATTCATGGCCAGACCAATTCTTAATATTATCAATCCAGGATTTTCTATATCGTCTACTTCTCTGTCCGCCCCCCAATTTCCATGCAAAATAATTTGAGAATTGTGTCTTGATGCATGTCTGGACCATGCAAGTTTACACCATTTCACCCCAGCCAAAAGTGGTTCTTGATAACCTGCAAGTATGTTTAGTTATTACTGTCTTGTGTTGTATATTGCTAATTCTTAACAAATATCAGTTTCACTTTATGAATCCTTCTTTCCGTGTCTTTTAGAGTTACTTTCACGTTCATATAAAAGTAAACTTAACACTAGCAATCTGAATAAATGGACATTTACTGTAATACGAATCTTACTTTTCCAAATCAAATTAAACCTTGCCATGGCAGCCACATGTATAGAGCTCATTTAACCCAAAAGGTTTCCCACTTTTGCCCACATGTGGTTACAGGCTTCAATAAATAGAATGTGATATGATGTCATCAATGAGGTTCCTGTTAATGATCTTGATTAGTGTGTTCAGACTTTTTCTGTGATTCATGTTTATTTTGATAGCAGGTAGAAGGCAGGTGTGTACTATAACAACTAATTTCTCACCCACTGATCAGCTGATGTTCACTCGTCACTCACAGTTTTCAACAAGAGAGAGGGAAGAAAGTGCCTCTTTTCTGGAAAGATTCAAAGAATGCATGACCAGCAACTGACTTGTACACTGAGCAAATACACCCTTAGATGGCTGGTGGACTGTCGAGCTGAGCATTTATGGGAGTGTGCCCCCTGTGATGTGATGCTGGTTCTTGAGAAAGAATCATGATTTGCAAAAACATAAGCTCCAATGATTGACTCAATCACCAGGAAATGTGTACCTTGGATCATAGTATGAGAAGGTCGAGGTGCAATGGCTATGAAGTATGTGCCGAAGAGAATACTATGGTGATCACCTTGTGTCTTGGTAGCTGAGAACTTCTGCATCGAACCCTGTTCTATAATGCTTATTTGTAACTTATGCTGCTTTTGCTTTTCTGTGATTAATGTATAAATTTGATGGTTTCCCAATTTCTATATTATTTCTTCTAGGAGGTGGATTTAGCTGCTAAAATCTTACTGTCTAAAGGAGGAGAGAGTAACCAGTTTATTCGGGAGGATGCTGATAAAGCACTTTGCTGTATTATAGATAATGTGACACCTCAGAGAGCACTCTTAGGTTTAATTGTAGGAGGAGCCAGGTAAATTCTATTACAGATTATATATAAGGCCTGAACAAAAATGCACATAATCTTAGGCTTTAAACAAATTATTTTGTATCCACCAGGTTGTAGATTTCTTTAGTGATTTCTATTTTCAGTGATGCAGATGAATGAAGAAAAATCTTGACCTGTTCAATCTGTGGTGTCTGTCCATGAATTTCTTTGCCATATTCTGATTCTTCCTCTTTTTACTTTTCGCTACAGTATCATTTTTGACAAGGAATCATGTCGATATGCATGTCAAAACCATGCAAGTTTTTGTCGTTTCACTATTGAAATAGTAATTATTTTAACAAATAATTATGTAACTGTGAAGCTCAAAATATAATTCTCTTCATCATAGTGACACAGAAGTCGTGCTGAAGATGGATGTGTCAGGTTGAAAGGTGCAGATATTGAAGCAGAGCTGTAAATCATGACACAGCACATTCTGTTCTCTGAAATACATTTTGCAAAATTGCAAGGCATTTGAAATTGAACAGGGAAGAAGAAGATGCAGAAGAAGAATTCTCTTCAGAATAGATCTTAACTGGCCAAACAAAACTATTTCCAGGGGTGATAGGAGAGCTCTACGGCACATTAGCAGGTTCTGGGAGTCACGGATGACCTGGAAGTAGTGGTTGATGAAAGACTAAATAAAGTCTAGACTTTACCTGAAGGAAAGTGGCCACCTCTCACTGGGTGGTATTATCTACTATCCACATGTTATGAATATTGTGTCTATTGATTAATTGCTATATAGTTTTTATACTACCAGCACACAATGTGCAGATGGTGTGTGAGACAGGAGATTGTGGCAGATGGTGTTTGCTGACATGAGATTCTAACAGATGTGTTTGCTGACAGGAGATTGTGGAAGAAGGTGTTTGCTGACAGGAGATTGTGGCAGAAGATGTTTGCTGACAGGAGATTGTGGCAGATAGTGTTTGCTGACAGGAGATTCTAACAGATGGTGTTTGCTGACATGAGATTCTAACAGATGGTGTTTGCTGACATGAGATTCTAACAGATGGTGTTTGCTGACAGGAGATTGTGGCAGAAGGTGTTTGCTGACAGCAGATTGTGGCAGTAGGTGTTTGCTTACAGGAGATTGTGACAGATGGTGTTTGCTGACAGGAGATTGTGGCAGATAGTGTTTTTTGACAGGAGATTGTGGCAGAAGTTGTTTGCTGACAGGAGATTGTGGCAGAAGTTGTTTGCTGACAGGAGATTGTGGCATAAGGTGTTTGCTGACAGGAGATTGTGGCAGAAAGTGTTTGCTGACATGAGATTCTAACAGATGGTGTTTGCTGACAGGAGATTGTGGCAGAAGGTGTTTGCTGACATGAGATTGTGGCAGAAGGTGTTTGCTGACAGGAGATTGTGGCAGAAGGTGTTTGCTGACAGGAGATTGTGGCAGATAGTGTTTGCTTACAGGAGATTGTGGCAGAAGGTGTTTGCTGACAGGAGATTGTGACAGAAGGTGTTTGCTGACAGGAGATTGTGACAGAAGGTGTTTGCTGACAGGAGATTGTGGCAGATAGTGTTTGCTGACAGGAGATTGTGGCAGATAGTGTTTGCTGACAGGAGATTGTGGCAGAAGGTGTTTTCTGACAAGAGATTGTGGCAGAAGGTGTTTGCTGACAGGAGATTGTGGCAGATGGTGTTTGCTGACAGGAGATTGTGGCAGATGGTGTTTTCTGACAGGAGATTGTGGCAGAAGGTGTTTGCTGACAGGAGATTGTGGCAGAAGGTGTTTGCTGACAGGAGATTGTGGTAGATGGTGTTTGCTGACAGGAGATTGTAGCAGATGGTGTGTGCTGAGAAGATATTCTAACAGAAGGTGTTTGATGACAGGAAATTGTGGCAGGTGTGTGCTGATAGGAGATTGTGACAGAAGGCGTGTGCTGACAGGAGATTCTAACAGATGGTGTTTGCTGACAGGAGATTGTGGCAGAAGATGTTTTCTGACAAGAGATTGTGGCAGAAGGTGTTTGCTGACAGGAGATTGTGGCAGAAGGTGTTTGCTGACAGGAGATTGTGGCAGAAGGTGTTTGCTGACAGGAGATTGTGGCAGAAGGTGTTTGCTGACAGGAGATTGTGACAGAAGGTGTTTGCTGACAGGAGATTGTGGCAGATGGTGTTTGCTGACAGGAGATTGTGGCAGAAGGTGTTTGCTTACAGGAGATTGTGGCAGAAGGTGTTTGCTTGCAGGAGATTGTGGCAGAAGGTGTTTGCTGGCAGGAGATTGTGGCAGATGGTGTTTGCTGAGAAGATATTCTAACAGATTGTGTTTGATGACAGGAAATTGTGGCAGGTGTGTGCTGATAGGAGATTGTGGCAGAAGGCGTGTGCTGACAGGAGATTCTAACAGATGGTGTTTGCTGACAGGAGATTGTGGCAGAAGATGTGTGCTGACAGAAGATTGTGGCAGATGGTGTTTGATGACAGGAGATTGTGGCAGATAGTGTTTGCTGATAGGAGATTGTGGCAGAAGGTGTTTGCTGACAGGAGATTCTAACAGATGGTGGGGTTTGCTGAAAGGAGATTGTGGCAGAAGGTGTGGGCTGACAGGAGATTGTGACAGATGGTTTTTGCTGACAGGAGATTGTGGCAGAAGGTGTTTGATGGCAGGAGATTGTGGCAGGTGTGTGCTAACAGGAGATTGTGACAGATGGTGTGTGCTGACAGGAGATTCTGGCAGAAGGTGTGTTCTGACAGGAGATTGTGACATGGTATTTGCTGACAGGAGATTGTGGCAGATGTTATGTACTGAGAGGAGATTGTTGAATATTTATATACAATCAATTGTATTGTTGTTCTCCCTGTTGTATGAACATTTTTTAAATGATGACTTTACAATGGTTGATTTTCTTCTATATTCAGCCATAAAAATGCTCAGATTCGTAAAATAACAGCACAACTGATAGTAGACCTTGTGGAGAAAATGGGATCTGGTCGTGTATTAAGTGGCGTCAAGGACATCACCGACAAAGTTTTACCAACTGCTGCTCAGTTTGTTATGGATGGATCTCAAGAGACACGGTATAGCAATTTTCATATAGGAATAACTTGTAATTAAACCATTTTCATTGAGGAAGTGCAAGTATGTTGTTCATATTCCTATTTGCCATGTGTTCCTGCAGCCCCATATTTCTAGTTTGTTGGGTCAAATAACCCTGATATAAGGATTTGATTTGTTTATTTAAGTAATAATTCTTTTATTAGCCATGTACTGGGGTAGTATATTTGTATTTTGTTCCCATAAATGCTTAAGACAAAGGTAATTATAGGTAATTAAGATGCAGGTCTTTTAAAATAGTGCTCTGTTTAAGTTTTTGTAGGTAAATCATGTTTTCTGTATCCTTTACATTTATTACAAGCTCTTTCTCAGTTCTCAAGCTTCACATGGTAATTTAAAAGATGGTAGATTTTTTTTCTAGCCATGTGTGCCTTGAGGCATCATGGGGAGCTGAAAATTTCTGTTCTTTGCCACTTAGGAGGCTTCAGTGAAATCTAGATTGTTTCTCTCTAAAATGTCTTTTATGTTATCGATCCACCTGCTTCTTGAGCTGCTTTTCGTTTTATATCTGGATACTTTCTTGTTGTAAGCTGCTGCCGGGAGTTGACTTGGGTTAATTCTTGTTAGATTAACAAACCACTTTATCTTTTGTCTCTCTATATATTTTATAAACACCTCTCTACCCACCATTTTTTTAATGGTATTGTTGGGGATCTTATCTCTACCTGTTATTCCCACTGTCTTTCTGTGGCATTTTATCTCGCATACTGTGATCTTTCTCTCTAGTTCTTTTGTCAAAGTCCACGTCTGACATTGGTAACACAGAGTTGAAATAAAAATCGAGTTGATCAATGAGCGCTTGGTTGTCATATCTATATGTTTGTGTGTAAGTAGTGGTATCAGTTGGTAAAGGACCACATTTGTTTTCTGCCAATGTGTCTCTATTTCTCGTTCAAATTTTCAATCTTCAGTAAATATATTTTCAGTGTATCTAAATGCTTGCACTTGTTTTAGAGTGTTATATTCCAATTGTGTATATCATACAATTGAAAGATGGTAAGTTGTCTTGAAATATGAGATAACTAATTATGTTAGAATTTTATTAGATTTAAGATTCAAGATCTTGCTGTTTGTTAGTTGGTTAACAAACTGATACAGCTGATCCAACTTCTAAGGACTCATATCCTTTAACCCAATCTTTGTACCCTCAACTCTCTCTTTGATGGGAGCAAATGGGAAAATACTTACGGTAGTAAAGTTTACCAACGGGACATTTGACCACACCTGGAACATGGTGTCCAACATAAAACACTGCATTACATAAGCCAGATAAGCATACCTGTCAACCAGTTGAGACTAAAAACTACATGAGAACGCCAAAAACACCTTACAGAATCAAGAAAAAGCTTACACAATGTCACGAACCTTGACCTTCTCCCCTTGTGGGGGAAGGGTTTACACACAAAATCAGAGTGAAAAATCGCTTCAGAGTGAAAAATCGCTGCGTG
The DNA here is from genome assembly GCA_034231615.1 of Meghimatium bilineatum. Classification (NCBI taxonomy): domain Eukaryota; kingdom Metazoa; phylum Mollusca; class Gastropoda; order Stylommatophora; family Philomycidae; genus Meghimatium; species Meghimatium bilineatum. The sequence continues at coordinate 17,392,072 of CM067313.1, forward strand.
GGGGGTGTGTGTTTGCCGACCTTTTTGGCTAAGTCTATTAATGGTAGCCTACCCCAATTCATGTTCTACTTTGCTAAAGGGTAGAGGGGAAGGGGATGAACATCCCCTCCTTTCAACAGCCTTATTTAGGCATGTCGTTGAGTGTAGACATTTTTATTTTTTTTAAGTATTACATTTTTGTGGGGTACTTCCATCTTGTCTTTGGAAGATTTACGGCTGTTTGAACAGGTTTACTCCTTACTTGTTGCTCAGTATAAATTTCATAATTTACATTACTCTTCCCAACTTACAAAAATGGTTTGAATGATGCCAAGCATCACCAACTCTTTTAGTAGATGTTTTTTTTTACACACTGCCAATAAATACACAAATCTGATTTAGACCCTAATAGAATAAAAAATAGGTTGGGTATCATACTCAGGACATAGTCATCAATCCAGCATTTTATGGCTGCAGTGATTTTCTAGACAATGATAAGTATATTTAGTAGTCATATCTCATTTCTTCTGCAACCTTCACACTCCCGGACACGAACCTAAAAGCGTCTGCCAGGAATACAGCAGGAACAGCTGTACTTCTGTTTTTAGGATTCACCACCAGGAGGTACTTTTAGGATTTTGTTGATCTGCTAACCCTGGGTCCGCATGAGAGCAATACAAGACTCTTTGCACCCTGTGTTGCCACTAAAATAAATGTTAAAACATGCAAAAACCACTTTTGTCAAAGAAATTAAATAGAAACCGCACAGATCACTGTTGCCATTAAAATATATAAATACCGTAAAAACCAGTTGTGCCACTAAAAATTAAAAAAACCTAAAGAAAATCAATGTCGTCACTAAATTTAGGTAAAAACCCCACATGGTACAAAACTGCAGAAATTCACATAAAAAATAGTAAAATGTATTGTATGCGTGGACAGAGTGAAACCTTGCAAAAAACCGTACAAAATACGGCTAAATACAGGTATTTGACACCTATAGATAAGGTGCAAAACCAGGCACTTAGGATCATCATGAGGTCAATAAAATCAACACCCATAAATGGAGAAAATGTGGAGGATACAAACACTGATAAATGCTGAACTAGTGGGTCTTGTTCGGGATAGATTACGTACACTCAAAGGGACTGAAATCAATAACACTTGTATTATATATCATAATACGTAGTATCTGCACCAAAGCTGAAATCCAATAGGCAAAACTAAGAAACGGGATGATGATGTTATTAGCAAAACTTTGCCCCATTTCCTAGTTTTCTCTGTTATGTATCATAGTGTATGCAATAAATTAAGCAACTAGGTCTAATCATATGCGCTTGTGTGTTTCTGCTCCGGAGCCATGGGGAATGGAGTTTTTGGGGCAAAGTGATTATGATTCAAAGAGTTAATTTTTCTATCATTGTCTTCATCTCTGTTGAATGAATTATTAAATTTTCTAAGTGATCAATGCTTATATTTCAGATACTATGGTCGTAAAATCCTGCACATGCTAATGACACATCCAGATTTTGACCGCATGCTGACCAAGTATTTACCAGCCAACAACCTTAGAAATATTCAGGAAATTGTGGACAACCTAAGACAGAAGGTGATTGTGATCTTTTTTTTAAATAAAAATTCTGCTTCCTAATAGATTTTTTAATACAAAATTACTTCCCAAATCTCATTGGCTTCAGGTCATATTATAGACTCTAGGCCCCTTATCATGGAGAAAATGATACTTGTATACACATATTGTCATCCTTCTGCTTGTACTCAAATAGAAGCTAATGACAACAATTGCAGTAGACCCCACTCGTATGGAGTATGCCTATCAATATGTCTTCTGACAGTGGTGGTGTTTGTTTAGCATGATTCTATTGCTGGCACATACTCATAATTCCTTAATGTCCCTTTGTAATGTGCAGTTAAAGATCAGTATATATATAACTCTAATGTTGTATAAGAAGGGCAACTTGAAAACTCAGCACATATTACAGAACAATTGTACTCATCAGTCATGCCAGCAAGATACTTCTCAAAATAATCATGAAAGGAATGGAACAACATATGGACAGAGAAATCAATACAGTCCAGGTAGTTTTTAAACAGAACAGAGGTACTAGGGAGCACATCTTCAAGAGAAATATAAGAGAGAAGTATATAGAATTCAGTGCAATATAGACACCTGTTTCATAGACTAAATATAAAGAGACACAAAGGTTTAGAAAGATTAATCATGAAGAGAACAGTTTCAGAGAAGAGAACAAGAGGCAGACCAAGACTGCAATGATACAATGGATATCAAAGACTTGAATATGACACTTGAAAAGACTAGACAGCTTACAGAGTAGCAGTGAGGACAATGTTCTGTAAAAGACATGTCACAAGATAGATAATATGCAATTATTCTATTCTTTCCAACACAATAAGATTAAAATCAAAATGGTGAATAGTCAGAATACAATACATAGAGGAAAATTATAGCACATGAAACAGTACTCATTTCATTTGGTATTTGTGAGGAATAAGGAGATTTATGTGGGAGTAAGAGTGTGTGCTGAGGCATCCAATGTGGTACCCCTACGACCCTGAAGGGTTGCGGGTTTATTGATTGATTGAAAATGGTTTTTTTAAAATAGGAGATTATATGGAAGGAGGAGTGTTATTTGAGAAATAGGAGATTTATATTGGAGTAGGAGTATTATGTGAGGTGTAGGATTTTTAATTGTGTTTACTACGAACATGTGTATTTCCTGTGGCAACATATGGGTGTGAAGCATGGACACTAAATAAAATAGTGGCCAAGAGAATAACATCATTTAAATTAAAGTGCTATAGAAGAGTTTTGAGAATACCATGGACAGCAAGGTAAACAAACCAGGAGGTGTTACAAACAATTAACATCCAGGAAGGTTTGCTTCTGAACACCATATTAGAGAAAAAGCTAGTTTTTTCTGTCATATTAAGAGATATGATGGCATAGAGAGAGTGTTACTGGAAGGGATGATAGAAGGCAACAGGGGCAAAGGCCGCCCAAGACGCCATTGGACAAAAGACTTTCAGGAATGCCTGCGCATGTCACTGAAAGAGGCAGGAAAACTTGCTCAAGACCACGGAGAATTCAAGAGATCCATAGGAAAGACTACATTCTGGAAAGAATATGTCACCTGATGATGATAGGTTTTTTAAAGAACATAATTATGGCAGAAAACAAAAATGCAACAGAGAAAGAAATCAATAATAATTTAAAGAAGATATTGGAAATTTAAAGATTATAATAATGTAAAAATTTAAAATATCCAGTTAACTGGATTAGGGATGCTAAAAAAAATAAGCAGATCTGGTTTGTGGTAATACAAATAAATAAGCAATGTGGACAAAGATAGATGACAAATTGTTATCAATAAAAATAACGGACCATCTAAAATGTCTTGTTTATTTAACTTTAGACATGCTGTGTTTACAATTATGCAATTTCTCTCATGCAGCGTAATTGGTTTTTGGAAATGTTATGCAATCGTCTGTGGCTGTTTTGAAATTGCGATAACTTTTTCGCTGTTACAGATATTAAAATAATATTTGCACATATAAATAAAGAATTAAATTCTGCATATATTGATGTAAGTTTTGTTTGTGGGTGATACGAGACGTGTGAGAAAGTGATAAAGACAGATTTAGACCTCCTATCTTGATCTAGGTCTACTGTATTTTTGATCTATGGTAAGCTGTGAAATCTGTTGACTATTATATATTTTACATAATGGAAACACCATGGCATAATTTAATTATCACATATGAAGAACTTATCTCTCAATTTTTTTGCTTTTAAATATGTTTAAACAATGATTTCACTGAATATACTATTGACAAATAGTATAATAAACACGATTCACTGTCTTGTCGCTTTGCCACGACACAGAAGACTACAAATTGTTCAAATTTCCATGTAAAAATCACATGAAATGGTTTTCCCCACCATCTGCTATCTTAACAAAATGGCGACAAATTTTCTTCTCAGTGTTGCCAAAATATTCTGTCAAAAAGCTACCGATCTCGATTTTTTTTGTTCGTTTTCGGGTTTACCGAATCAGGCGGTGGAAGATGCCAACCGAAATCACGACATCACACAATTCCGGTTTAAAGCACCGCCTGGTTTGTAAACACAGGGTGCTAAAGGTTAAGAAAAACATACGGATATATTCTTGGCTATACTTAATTAATAGATATTATCATGGTTTTTTTTTCATTGGTAATACTTTTCTTATTTATTTTTCATTGATAACACTTTCCTTTATCTATATTTACTGGTAATAGTTGCATATCTATTTTTTCATTGGAAACACATTCCTTATATATTTATATTCATCATTAGGGATAAAAAATAATGTTTCATGATCCCATGTCTCATTCATTATAAATTTTGTTGACTGTGTTGATGAATATGACGATAATGATGTGATTTTACATTGTTTATGAAGTTGCCCATATAGATAGTGATTCGGTTCTTACCTTATATAATTTCATACTGTACAGGGACTTGGAGAGCATCCAAGTGAAATATCATCAGCTCGATCACGGAGATCAGGCCAAGGCAGTCGGTCTAACTCTGCTGTACGCGAAGGTTCTATAAACAGGTAGCTTTTATTGTAAACACGAGCTTGTTTTGATTAGAGAAGGTATTTTTAAAAATTCTAGATTCTTCCTTATCAAAATGTGAAATATTTATTATAACATCAGATACTTGTCAGATACTGTTGGTACAGATTACTGTTTAATGTGATGTCTGTTGGTACAGATTACTGTTTAATGTGATGTCTGTTGGTACAGATTACTGTTTAATGTGATGTCTGTTGGTACAGATTACTGTTTAATGTGATGTATGTTGGTACATATTACTGTTTAATGTGATGTCTGTTGGTACAGATTACTGTTTAATGTGATGTCTGTTGGTACATATTACTGTTTAATGTGATGTCTGTTGGTACTGTAGGTCCTTGACACATTACCATAGTATTTTTTTATGCTTATAATTACAAACAGGTTAAAAATGAGAATTATAAAATGCTACATCTATTATATATTAATGTATGGATCAGAAACATGGACACTAAATAAGCAATTAGAAGACAGAATTGATGCCTTTGAGATGTGGGTATATAGGAGAATAGGAAGAACATCATGGAAAGAGAAGAAAACAAATAAAGAGGTGCTAAAAACACTTAATACGAAGAAATAATTACTAAGAGAAATAAAGATCAGGCAAATAAAATATTTTGGACACATTAAAAGATATGACACCTTAAGAAGACTTACTTGAGAGTAAAATCAAAGGGAAGCGAGCAAGAGGTAGGCAGAGATACAAATGGGAGAGTAACATTACAAGATGGATAGGTTATAGTCTAGCAGAGTGCACCACCAAAACAAAAGACAGGGGATGTTGGAGATCTGTTGCAGCCAACCTTCATTGCGGAGATGGCACTTGATTATTATGATTATTGTCATAGAGAACAACTCACAAGCCTTAGCTATGTTGTCAAGTTAAGACTGCAGGGTGGACTCACTGTGTACAACTATTGCAGCATGATCAGTGAAGAGAAGTTCTCTGATAAGTATTTCTTATGTTCTCGTCTTTGTTCTGAGACACGCTAAATTGAAGAGTGATCCATTGTAGCAGGTGTAGATGACATCACCAGCTACATAGAGACCTAGATTGCAACTGAAAATTATAGAAAAAGATACAAGCATCTGAAAATAAATGATAGAAACATGTGTTGGGTATCTGTTACTGTTACCATAAGTCCCATGTGTTTGTTTATACCTAATTAATCAGTGGGTCAACAAGAATCACTGTTGATGGGCATGAAAGTTTGTTATTTCCTGTGGCATGGGCTGTGTCAAAACATTCTTCAATGTCAAAGGTTTTTCTTTGTAATTTAAATGTCATTTTATGTTAATACAGAATGACCCTGTTGAATGGTGATGATTTTATACTTTGTTTTGTGTTCTATATAGCTAATTTTAACAAACATCTGTAACAATTGTATTGGAAACCCTGAATCATACTTTCCATGTCTCATTGAGCGTTCAGCTTTCACATCCTTATAAAAGTATACTTAGCACTGGCGATCTGAATAGATTGATCTTTACTGTAATATTGATCTTAATTTTACACATCACATTCAAGCTTGCCATGACAGCCATCACCATCTTAAGTTTTAACTTAAGTCTCATTTTCTGAATTGCCATCCTCACATATTTGGAATATATTGATATATCCTCACATAACCTGAGATATTTGAAGGTTGAAATTTCTTCAAGTGTGTATCTATCAAGATATTTGTGTGATCTTTCGTGATATCACAAGTCACCAATATCTTGCTTTCATCAATGCTAATTTCCACCTTCTAACTTTGAGAGTTGCGATTAATCCCATCACAGTTGCTTTAAATGTATCAGCAATTTCTGTTTTGATTTAGCTTTTTCAAGTCAAGTCTCATATGAGAGTCTTTGTTTCGATAGTAATTCCTTTTTAGTCTTCTTTTTCTTCAGCGTTCATTCTCAAACTCCTGCTGAAACTCTTGTAGCAGGACAATGGTCCTATTAGATTTCCAGTAGGATATATTCCAGAGAATGGAAATGCGTTGTGTCGCTGTTTTATTTGCGCCAGTGGCCCAACACATCTCTCTTCGGCTGGCTTTTTAGTCTAACCTTAAGTATATCACCGTTTTATCTGCACTATTGACCCGGCACATCAACTTCAACGGTGATATGTTTAGTCTTTTTTACATATTCTACTAAACGTTCAGTCATATCGCTAGTCATGCCTGTGTTTCTTATCCTGTTTATCAGTGTTATTTACACATCATACTAACCGTTCTGGTCATCCATCCGAATTTTGACCATAGTTATCGTTGCTTTACCATTTTTTCTGCTATTTGAGTGGCTATTGATTTGATAACATGTGCCGACTCTCAGCTATTTTAAAATATTTCATTAGCACATGATCACTTATTTTATTCATCTGCAGCTCTGCTGATGTTGTAGGTGGGAACCAACTATCAAAGCGCAAGCCCTTAGTCAGAACAAATGATGCACATATGGAGGAGGTCAATACTCTAATTGGTCTTCTTGCTGCTAAGAACTGGCAGCAACGTCATGATGGAATATCCAGTTTCATATCCATGTGTGAAACTAACCCTGTCCTAGTCTGTACTCATATAATAAAAGTAATTTGATGTATCCATGTGGTGTTTTTTACCTCTAGCATTTCAGTTTTTTTAACCTCCTTGAATCTTTCGAAAAACATTGGTATTGCTGATGCACAATTAATTTTTATTTTAAATGATAAGATTCCATTTTGTATACATGAAACACATGTAAAAGCAGCAGTATAAGTGGACGGAACAATATCAGAATGGTTTACTGTACAGAAATGAGTTAGATAAGGATGCACACTATCACTGTACCTGTTAACATCTACGCTGAAAATATAATGCGAAACGTAATAGACGACATGACATATACTGACTTCCAGCCTCTTGGTTAGGGTTAGCAGATCCATTGGCAATCAGCAGATCCCAGAAATCAGATTTGCTGATGACAGCTCTCTTAACAACAAACTGAAATGTTACTATCAACAAAATAACACAGTGAAGCCCAAAACCTGTACTTAAATATAAAGAAAACAAAACTTAAAGTGAAAGTACAACCAAAGATAATAATTAACAATTTCGAACTATATACAGAGGACGTAACAAATTTCCAATATTTGGGAACAAACATAAATAGCTCAGAAGAATTGCAATGGTGACACTGAAACTTGCGAAAATTAAAAATCATTGGCAAGGTACCAGAAGCAAAGCCAAAATAAGTATCATCAGAACACATATTTCCAGTGGTAATATACGGTTACGAGGCATGGGGATTAAATAAAACAACAGCAAAGAGATTCACTGCTTTTGAAATGAGATGCTACAGAAGAATTGTATGTATACCATGGACAGCTGAAAAGACAAATCAAGAAGTGCTAAGATCAAAAAATATCGAAAAGGTCTGACACCTAAACAACATCATAATAGAAAAGCTGAGTTTTTTTGGTCATATAAAGAGACATAACAGCATGGAAAGATTAATAGCTGAAGGCAGAGTTAACGGCAACAGGGAAACATGATGCGCAAGATGACGATTGTGCAGTGATATATCAGATTGCTTAAATATGTCTCTAGCTGAGGCAGGTCATCTTGCCTAGAATCCCAGAGTGTTCAGAGAATAAATAAGGAAGACCATTTTCTGGAAGGAATATGTCACAAAAAAAACTTTATCTTGAAGAAAGCAGCATATCTGAAAGAAATGACAAGATTCCATTTGTGTATACATTAAACACATGTAGCTTGACAATGGCATCATATATACAAGAACTGACAAGATTTCTATTTTTATTTTTCCAGTAAATACATGTAGCTTGAAGAAAGCATCATATCTGCAAGAATTGTTTCTTTCAATCATAAGTTTACCTCAGTAAACATAAAGCAAATGGCTTGGTTTTTCTTCATGGTCTTTTGCATTTGATCACAAACTCCTGCAGATCACCAGGAATCAGTCCTGAGAATGGAATCTGTGGTGTCATGGCTCACAGCTTAGCTGCGATATCTGCACCTTTCGGCTTGACTTCAGAATAGTTTCTGGGTCACCTTGACCCTCGATGGAATAGGACATCCAACTCCAGCCCAAAACCTCATTACGAAATGTATGGAAAGCAAGAGTCTCATTTATGTGCTTCACTTTGTCACTTTGGATTGGTTACTTCAACCCATAGATACTCCAATAAGTGATGCATTTCTCTATAACTATGACATTTTTTGTTTCTTACTTAGTTCCTTGTAAGAAAATAAATTGTACCAATTCAAATATTTAGGTACAATGATTACAGCAGATGGAAGAAGTTCAACAGAAATAAGATGCAGAATAGGACAGGCAAAAACAACATTCAGAAAAATGAAAAATATACTGTGTAATATGACCTTGTCATTAGAGATGAGAAAGGAGTCCTGCAGTGCTATGGGTGTGAGTTTTGGACAATAAACAAACTGGAAAGTGGGAAATTAGAGGCAACAGAGATGTGGTTCTACAGAAGAATGCTGAGAATACCATGGACTGCCAGAAAAATTAATGTAGAGGTGTTGAAAGAGTCATATGCGAAATGGACCTTAATCAACAATATAAGAAAAAGGCAATCTTCTTTTTTTTGGCCACTTCACGAGACAGGCAGGTTTAGAGAACATAGTCACAACAGGCAAAATTGAAGGCAACAGAGACAGAAGCAGACAACGTGAGAAAATATTAGACAGTTTGACAACCTGGCAAGGCAAGGAAACAACAACGACTTTGATACATCATACTGTGGACAGAGAGCTGTGGAGAGCCATGACCGCCTACGCCAGCTGGCATGGCACCTGATGATAATGATGACTTAGTTCCTAAATTTGAGACTGTAATTTGTAAGCATGCAATTTTAGCATTTATAGGAAACAGTGCATCCTTTCATCAAATATTATTTTCCAGATTTTTGACAAGTTTCTACCTCGGCTTCAAGATTCCAACTCTAAGGTCAACCTACATGCTCTGAAAACCATGTTGCAAGTGACTCCAGTTCTCAAGGATCATTTAGGCAGTGTCATTAGCATGACTGTTGGTGCAGTGGCACCAAACTTGAGCTCAAAGAACAAGGAGATCTACTTAAAAGCTTCAGAGATTCTGGAGGCTTTTATTGACAATTTGGGTACGTCCAATTCTAGGTTACTTCATTCAATAATTATCACCATTATTTGAGATGACATCTATAATGTACAGATATTTATTTTAACCTTTATCATGCCAGATTAAAAATAATTATTTCCCTCCTGCCACTGCAATATTTTTTGACAAATTGCATTATTTTTGGTGGGTGTTTAGAAAATGCAATAACGTTTTTTATAATTCAATAGCTCTAACTATTGTTAGAGATATTTATGTATTTTTTGTGTACATGTAAACAAAGAATTGAATACTGCATATATTGGTGTAAGTTGTGTTTGTGCATGTTTGATACTAGAGGTGTGGGGAGGTTGTAAAGATGGGAAAAATGGCAAAAATTATTAATTTTCAATCTAAACACAATTTTACAAAATTTCTCACCTTGATTGTCTGATGTGACAATCCAGATAATTTGTTTTACATACACACCTAAGTCTATTGTATTTATGTTGATTCATAACCAAACAAACATAATATCACCAGTGAAAACAAATAAAACATGTGGATATGCCTTACCATGTCGGTAATTCTACGTTAGATCTAGGTTGATATACAATGTAATTATATTCAATGTTGATCTGTGGCTCCCCTGATAAAATTCTTTTACTTATCTAGATCTATTGTATTTATGTTTTTTCATAACCAAACTAACTTAATGTTTAAACAAATAAAACAATATTAAAACAAATAAAACATCTAGATGTCACCTTGTCTGCCCATTAGATCTAGGCCAACATGCAACATCAACATTCAATGCAGCGAAATGTCTGGGTTGATATTTTTCTTATGTCATTTCATAAACTAATCTACAGTGTGTAATACTAATATCTTTTAAAGCAAACGTAATTCCCAAGAATTCATCAGACTCACATTCCATAATTTCACTGAATATGACCATATCACTCATTCTGTGCTGTCTGGGAGTGATGATTAGAAATTAAACACTGTATCTAATATTCCCCACTATTTCAAACACGATGCACAAATATGAAGTTCAGTTTAACTTGTCACTTGTCATGTCATATCCATGTGTGCCACTACGCGTCATAGGGAGCCTAAGTCTTCTTTCTTTTGCTAACTGTGATACCACTACTGTAGTTTAGTGTTGGTGTTCTAGTATTTCTCTGATATCATCTATCCATCTTCATTTGGGTCTTCCCATGTTTCTCTTTTCAGATTTTCTTTTATTGAAGGCTATCGATGGAATGTGATTTGGTTTCATTCTGATTGGGTGGCCAAACAATTTAATCTTTTGTGTGTCTATGTATTAATTGAATGATATTGTTTTCATCATTTTTCGTATAGTGTCATTGTGTATTCTATCTCTTTTTTGCTATCCCCTGTGCTGTTCTCAGGCACTTCATTTTGCATATGGAGAGTTTTTGTTCTAATTTCTCTGTCAGGGTCCAGGTCTGGCATTGGTAGCAGTGTTGGCATGAACACTGTGTTTATCAGCGTTCTTTTGGAGATCATGTCCGTGTTCTGGTGTTTCAGCAGTCTTGATAATTGATATAAAACTGCATTTACTTGTGACATCTTGTCTCTATCTAGTCTCGCTTCTTCCAAGATGCTGCCTAGATACTTTAATACCTGTGCTTGGTTGAGTTTTGTGCTGTCTACGTATATTTCTAGTGGGGATTGATTTCTGGATATCTTCAGTGTTTCTGAATTTGGCTTGTTGATTCTTATTTTGTTGATTTCATAATTGGTATTTAAATTGTTTAGGTGTTTTTGCAGCTCAGATATATCATTATATAACAATGTCTGATCGTCTGCGAATAGCAATTCATTTATGATGCCACTAGAGAGAACTAATTCCTGTTCATGTTACATTAATGATCATGTGATCCAACACTATTAGATACAGTCATAGCAACGGTTGATTACATTTGACAACAGCTGTTTGTAATGGGTAAACAGTTGTTGAGTGCACATTTTAAAAAAGAAGACAGGCTTGATTGAATCCAAGACATCAATAGATGGAGAGATGACAATTGATAAGAGGAATTTTTTAACCTACTTCACTGGGGTTCTGTTGGATGTGGACACAGAGATTGATGAAATATTGATGCTGAGATTTGAAGAACTTGATATTGAAGTGGACATAGAGATTGATGAAATATTGATGCTGAGATTTGAAGAACTTGATATTGAAGTGGACACAGAGATTGATGAAATATTGATGCTGAGATTTGAAGAACTTGATATTGAAGTGGACACAGAAATTGATGAAATATTGATGCTGAGATTTGAAGAACTTGATATTGAAGTGGACACAGAGATTGATGAAATATTGATGCTGAGATTTGAAGTACTTGATATTGAAGTGGACACAGAGATTGATGAAATATTGATGCTGAGATTTGAAGAACTTGATATTGAAGTGGACACAGAAATTGATGAAATATTGATGCTGAGATTTGAAGAACTTGATATTGAAGTGGACACAGAGATTGATGAAATATTGATGCTGAGATTTGAAGAACTTGATATTGAATGTGGAACTAGTAAAACTAGATGCCTGTGCTACAGAATGAGAAGTATGGTCAGCCAGCAAGCAATCAGTTTTTATACCCTCTATCATCTGCTAGGGGAGACTGAGCAGCTGTATGTCTGCCTGGAGTTCAATGATGTCGATTCATAACTAATATACAATATTTTAAATTCCTATAAATAAGATGCTATCACAAGGTGAGAAAAATTGGAATGAGTTTCACTGATGCTACACATTGTGCACAACACTATTCTCCTGTGTGTGACAGATTTTGAGCACAACCTCTGATAACTTCCTGTATGTGACAGATTTTCAGATAACCTCTGATAACTTCCTGTATGTGACAGATTTTCAGCACAACCTCTGATAACTTCCTGTATGTGACAAATTTTGAGCACAACCTCTGATAACTTCCTTTATGTGACAGATTTTCAGCACAACCTTTGATAACTTCCTGTATGTGACAAATTTTGAGCACAACCTCTGATAACTTCCTGTATGTGACAGATTTTCAGCACAACCTTTGATAACTTCCTGTATGTGACAAATTTTGAGCACAACCTCTGATAACTTCCTGTATGTGACAGATTTCACAAGGCAACACACAAAAATCATCACAGATAATTTTATATGGGTTTTGTAGTATTTGGTTAGCTGATTTCAAATATGTCTTTAGTTTTTTTCTACCACGTAACATTTTTTTGTAATAGCTAATTATAATATCTTTCAACAGTGGTTATGACCACAAATCGAGTACAATGTTTTATTTAGATTGGTATCGATACTTTATTACTGGCTGTTACAATTTTGTTCAGTTTCGGGTCACGTGATTTAGTATCGATGCTACCATTTTTGTGTATTCGATAGGATAGTAAATCCATTTATACACGTGTGGTGTTTGCTTAAAGTAATTACGACAAGTATATTATGAGATTTCGTTGTTTTGTACTTTCTTTTATTTTAAAGGTTGCAAAAACCTTGCATTTGTGTACTTGATAACTTATTTTGTGTACTTATTAACTTATTATCATGCCTAGAAGATGCATCAATCATCCAAACTGTTTCTGTTTTGTGTGTGGTTCATTTGTGACGAAATCACAGCGGCGCACAATTTCAGATGATCTAAAGAAGATATACATATTGTATTTTGGCTGTCCACTGGGTGATCAGGATAAATCTTGGGCTCCACATATCATATGTACCAGTTGTTCAAGCGGACTACGTGACTGGCTCCATGGCCGCAAGGCAGCTATGCCATTTGCAATTCCAATGTTATGGAGGGAACCGCGAGACCATGTCAATCGATGGTCTCTTCAACAGTTTATCACAAGTGCATGATCCATCAGAATGGCGTCTCTTCATTGATTCCTCGCGAAGAAGCTTAAAGGCAGTTCTTTTGCACAATGGAAATTTAAAACCAAGCATACCAGTTGCACATTCTGTTTATCTGAAAGAATCTTATTACAACATGAACAGTTTGCTTGAAGTTATCCATTATAAAACACACCAGTGGAACATCTGTGGTGATCTAAAGGTCATTGGCATGTTGATGGGCATGCAAGGAGGATTCACTAAATACTGCTGTTTCCTATGCCTATGGGATAGTCGAGCAACAGCGGAACATTATGTCAAACGTGTCTGGGAGCCCAGGCATATCTATACGCCAGGAGCAAGCAGTGTCCAAAATATGCCCCTTGTTGATCCACAGAAAATATTTCTGCCACCTCTCCATATTAAGCTAGGACTGATGAAAACCCTTGTGAAGACCATGGGTAAGACAAACTCAGAAGGTTTTCAGTACCTTGTTAATAAATTCCCAAACATCACTGCTGCAAAAATGAAGGAAGGGATATTTATAGGTCCACAAATCAGATCTGTTTTACAAGATGAAGGTTTCAAACAGTCTCTGTCAGGAGCTGAGCTAGAATCCTGGGAGGCATTCAAGTGGGTCTGTGAAAACTTTCTTGGTAATCATAAGTCCCCTACGTACAGGGAAGGAGTTCAGCGTCTAATAGATTCTTACCAGAACCTTGGCTGTCGCATGTCATTAAAAGTGCACTTCTTGCACTCCCATGTAGATTTCTTCCCAGAAAATCTTGGTATGGTGAGTGAAGAGCAAGGAGAACGTTTTCACCAGGACATTCAGTTAATGGAGCGCCGTTATCAAGGTTTGTGGAATGAGAGTATGATGACCGACTTCTGCTGGATGCTATTCCGTGATAATCCAGGCGAAGAATATAACAGAAAATCAAATTCCAAGCATTTTTGAAGAAACATTCTACATATCTATGCTGTGATGTGAGTATATTTGATTTAGTCTAGAAGATGTGAATCATTTGCTTAATTGATGTTTGCGATTCTCGAAAAAATACAGCCAAGTTCAGTGAAAACTAACATCACTCATAACTTTAAAACTTGACGTGATAGAAAAAAACTGATACCAGATCTGAAATCAGCGCCAAAAAATCCTTTAGAAAAGTGTATTTTGGTTTCAGATGATTAAAAAAAGTTTTATTTTGTTGCCTTGTGTTTTCAGCACAATCTCTGATAACTTCCTGTATGTGACAGATTTTCAGCACAATCTCTGATAACTTCCTGTATGTGACAGATTTTCAGCACAATCTCTGATAACTTCCTGTATGTGACAGATTTTCAGCACAATCTCTGTCATTGTTATATTGTCTACAATACTTTCCAACATTATCATTGTTGTGTTTGCCATATGTCCCAACATTGTCATTGTTGTGTCTGCAACTTTCTGTTATTTGTTCTGTCTGCAATACTGTTGTTGTTGTGTCTGCAATACTATCCAACATTGTTATTTTTGTGTCTGTAATACTGTCCAACATTATCACTGTGATAATGTCATTGTTGCATCAACAATACATTATAAAATTGTCATTGTTGTATTTGTGTAAGACTGTTGAACATAATCAGTTTATCTATAAAGCAGATAAATTTAATCTGTGCATACCTACACGTGTCAAATGTAGCATATGATTCAACATAAATGTCAGTAAATGAGAAAATAGCATTTTCTCATCTTTTTTGTTGTTTGACAGATCTGGCCCTTCTTGTACAACCATTTTCAAGTCAAGCTGTAAATGCAACATCTAGAAGTAAAGCAGATTTAGTTCTTAAAGTTGCCTGTAAGTTTTTCAGTTGTCTGGATGTGCAATGTGTTTTCAAAATTAAATTATTATGTATGATTCTTTAGGGATATATATTTAAACTTAGTCATTGTTCTTTCTTTAAAATATTCAATTCCTCTAGTAATATATGTTTACATAAAGTACTGAATGTTTTATTTATGCAGAAAAATTTTTAAGGCACAAAAATATGATATCTTCATTTGAAAAGATGTATTGGAGTGGGGGGGGGATGTCCTAATTAATATTGAGAACAAAGAGCTGTGATAGCGTGCGAGTCCATGTCACCTTTTTTTTTTCCTGCGAAAGTTGGATATATCGATTTTCATTGACATAAGTAAAGTGGTGACATAATGCATCATGTTCTCCGAACTTCAACTACTGAAAATCTAGTTGGACCATTGTCCTGCTACAAAAGAAATCCAGCAAGAGTTCAAGAACGAAACATGTAATCATCTGGAAGACTGAAATACTAATAGATAAGAGCACACAAATGTTTTGTACAGCATATTATCTTTTCTCACATTATTGTTTATCATGAACTGATATCATCCTTGTACACATTGTTCCTTCTGTCCTTAAGTTTCATCTCTTTGCCCTCTTATTATAGAGTGCCTATTTGTACGATTTCTATTCTTTTAGTAGCCAATTTGTTCATATTTTACCTCCTTATTTAACAGTATAGTCAAATTCAGTTATAGCAACTTAGTCTGTAACTGACAAAATGTGCATGCAATAACAGATATCCACTAATGCAGTATAAATAATACACATTACAAACAATTGAGAACTTTGAAAAATATTGGTAAATATGGAAATTTGTTGTAAAAGTAAGCGATTTAGAGGCATTCTACTGTTCTTCTTAATACTTTGTCTGCTTATATTCTTCTGTGGTCATTCTCAAACTCCTGCAGATTAGCAGGATGTAGTCAAGATTTTTCAACATGACTGATACCTGCTGCTTTCAACTCAACACAACTGATCTCAACACAACTGACCTCAACACAACATATTGTGTCACTTTCTACAGGATGGCTTCGTGAATCCCATGCCCAACATTCTGTGTTACTTTCTACAGGATGGCTTCATGAATCCCATGCCCGACCTTTCTCAGTCATTTACAACACACATATTACAGTGTTACTATTCTATGTTATTCTGTCAGACCCTTGATAATGCAGGCTCGCCTAGTTATATAATAGTACTTTCTTTATTCTTTGACCAGTCACCAATATTTACTGTCTACTTTTATATGAGTGCCTATTTGTTAATCAGCAACATTATTACTTTTTCGGTGCTATTAAATGTCACATAGGGCTCATATTTTGTGATGCATCCCCGTTTTGTGAAATGTTTTCAAACTCAACAAGCGAGTTAATGTCTTTGATCTTAAACCTCTCTTCTCAGTATTCTTTTCAGGGTCTTGTTTTGGGAGTCCTTTTTCTTTTTCCTTGTGGTTTCTCATGTGAGGACTTGTCTTTAGATTTTTGTTTCTTTTCATTATGTATCCTACATAACCCCACCATCTTTCTCTGATTGTTGATAGAATAGTTGTCTTCATGCATATTATCTTATATTTATTCACATCCTTGTTTCTGTATTAGTCTTGTACTCAGTCAATTTGATGCAGAGTAACCTAAATATTAGAGTTTTGTATGCATTATTTTCATCTCTATGGCTGTGGTTGTCCAGTTGTCACATACATAAGTAGGGATGAATAATTAGATATTATTTCATACCCAAGTCTAATCAGATTACCAGTTTTTACTAATTCCACATTTATTCAATCATAGATGAGCACTATAGCATACACATATTTTTTAAAATATGTATTGATTTAATCATGAATATATTATGAAGGCTCTATAAATACAATATATCCACAGACCTTGTAGAAAGGGTGTATGCTCGTAAACAGAAGCAGATCATACTGCATGTACTTCCACTTCTATGGCATCTTCTTGGAACCATGAATACGAGTGGAGCAGCAGTCCATGGTGGCAGTGGGGACTTACGACAGGCTACTAGTCTATTGGTCAACAAGTTGTATGAGTGCATGGGTCAAAGTCTGCTGGAGAAGGCTAGTGCGGAGCCTAGCAACACACACAGACAGATTCAGATGCTGCAGAACATTATTGAAGACAGCTGAGTGGAGTTTAAAGCTTTTAGTGTGTTTGCTGTAGTTTTATCAGTATAGACAGAACACAGTAGTCCACTGTAACTTCTTATTTTAGTGTAACATATATGTTTATGAAAGCTGATCTGATCAGATCATATGCCATCTCCACATCGAAGGTTGAGTCCAGTTAATTGTTTCATATATATAATCTCTGGAATGGATGTAATTGTGACATAAATTACAATTCATTGTTAACATTTTATTTCTAGGGTGGATGTCATTGTCAAGTAAATAATTTTCTGTTAATATTTTATCTCTATAATAGATGTTGTTGACTAATAAATTAGTTTCGAATGTTAATTTATTCACTCACATGCATACCATGTTTGAATAAATTACTTTCTGTTAAGGTTTGTTCACTCACATGCATACCATGTTTGAATAAATTACTTTCTGTTAAGGTTTGTTCACTCACATGCATACCATGTTTGAATAAATTACTTTCTGTTAAGGTTTGTTCACTCACATGCATACCATGTTTGAATAAATTACTTTCTGTTAAGGTTTGATCACTTGCATGCATAGCATGCTCCAATAATTTACTTTCCGTCCATCGTTTGATATTTTTTGCAATTATGCTGTTGTTGCCTACATGCCTGTTTGCCTTCAAGGTATCCCTCCATGATTCTTTGTAATATATTTGTTATATTATGCTAAGATGTAGGCCCTATATATTTTTGCCATTTTGCCAAATAATTATTGTTCCCATGTTCATCTGGTCAGTCCTAGGAAATATTTCAGTATGAAAATTATGTTCAGAAGTTGTAAAAAATGGTAGAGATATCATATAATCCAATGTAATAGTAATAATCATGTAGACGTTTTCTCCAATGAAGAGGAATCAATTGTAGAAATACAAACTTAGAAAAGGAAACAGTTGTTTCAGAAAAACTTAAAGATCAACTATAGCTGCTCAACAATATTGTACAAAGTTGTTTAATTTGTAAGAAGAGGGTACACTGTAATTGACTGTAAATATATACACAAAAACCTAAAATGCAAAAACAAGCATGCATATTTGCTTTTATTCAGAGTTCAATATGTGAAGGTTATTTGTATTGCAGGTCCAAGTTGGTCTGCAGTATCTGCGTAAGTTTGGTGCAAGCACTTCTGTTTTCTATATTGCATTTTTGAGTCTGGTTTACTTTATGTATTTAAATCCTTACTTTATTAATAAGCCAGGCTGCAATAATATATGTTACAAGGGCAGCCACTTGTCATAGGGACTTGATTAGATCTAGGTTTTTTACCCATACCTATTGCAAAGCTATATTAAATGATACAATGATATATTATAAATGATATATATGTATAGGGTAGCTGGGACAAAGTGTCGCACTTTTCATGGTTTAGCTTATTCTGACAACTAAACTTAACTATGAGAGACCAAACGGCTATCAATGTATAGTGTATCCATCCATCTAACATAGTGACAGTATTGAAAACATTCAGGTGCGTGTAGATAGTAGAATGAGATTTTTTTGAGCATATGTAAAAGAATCACTTTGCCCTATGTTTTGGGGCCGCAAAAGTGCTGCAGACAAAAAAGTGATGCAAACCATTAAGGGAGATCGGCACTGCAACAGGTCAAGCACATAGACAGTGTGTAACATGTTCATGTACACAGGTTTGTGCCAAGAGTAGATAGAATAAATAGATAAACCTAGTTTCATAACTTTAATCTGGAAAAAAAAGAAAGGATAACAAATAGTTCACAACTTCCATTTTAAAGTTAATAATGTCTTTGTAAGTTTGGATGATCATTATAATCATATATATCGATTACTTCCAGCTTTCGAGTGGCATCAGGAACTTCCTCATGACATTCACATTTTTTTCATACATTTCGAATGCGACACTTTGCCCCAATGTTTTATGATACCTTACCCGAAAATCATATTTTTAGCAACTATTATACATTTCTATGAAAAAGTAGCCTAACAAGATATGTGCTTAATTCTTTAACAAGATATGTGCTTAATTCTTTAACAAGATATGTGCTTAATTCTTTAACAAGATATGTGCTTAATTCTTTAACAACACAACATATATTTCAGTTTTAAAATGTAATAAAAGTCAAGACAGTAATGATAACAGCAAGAAGTTGCAAAAAAATTTAGCGAACATAGTGAAAATATATTATTCTGCATTGTTGAAAATTGACTCATCTTTGACCTATCAAACTTTGCTGGTACGTACATATATATATATGTATACCCAGTATCTACCATATATATACACGGTAGCCCATGGTAAAGAGCGACAGGGCGTAAAATGTCGCAGCAGGTTTTTTTCCTAATCCATGGGTTCTTCTGATACAGCACGTGACTAGGTCAGACGTCAACATTTCAATCTTTATGTCTGTGTGTGTGTGTGTGTGTGTGTGTGTGTATATATATATATATATATATATGAAATACTGCTTAATAACTATTTTATATTAAATCTTAAATTATACTATTTAACCCTTCCAGTCCCAGCCTATAAGTTCCGATGGCAAGGGGAAATAACCTCAACAAAAATTAGATGCAGTTATGCGAGAAATACCTGATAGATGGAAATACCTTGGTCATGTTTTATGACTAGATGTAAACAGAATAAACGAGTAAGCCCTTATATGGTCACCTGAGAGTAAAAGAAAAAGAGGAAGACCTAAAACAACCCTTAAAAACACCATTCTTAAAGAAGGGGAATTAATAGGCTGTAAGACCATCCAGGAACTAAAGCTGCAGGCAGCGGACCGCATCATATGGAGAACCACAACCTCTGCCCATGTGTTGCTTGCAGCACAAAAGGAACAAACTATATGAGAAAATTAATAAAGAATATAATCAATATAATGTAATCAATTTTTATAATCCAATTTGCAGATTAATGGAAGAGGTACTTCTTGGAGATATATGGAAGAGGTACTGATCTGAGAACATGTATTTATGGATGTCTGTTTAGACAGGTTGACATGTCATAACAAGCAAGAGGAAACAAAATGAGCACCAGTTTCTTTCAGCTTCACTTATTTGTTTCAAATTGTTTGCTGATAAATGTTCAAATGAAAAGCTGCACGGCAGTCTCCCTTATACAGCATGACAACATGATATACTAGTCCATCTTTCGTCTGTTTGTCTGATTCTCCAGTATACACCTTAAAGTTATAGAGACATCCAAAATGATGGTCTGCAGTGCACCAAAGTTTTATTTGCACAGGGTTTGTTTTTCATATAGGTCTAATGTTTGAAGTGGAGCTTGCCTGTAATTGCTATCCATAGCTTCATTAATGCTAACATATAGGCACCTAGGCCTAATTCACATAAGGAAATACCTGGATATTATTCGGTGAAACAGATATCCGCGAAGGATCACATTTTTCTGAAATTTGAATACCAGCATAGGCTACACTTTTGTTTTCTGTGTGCAGTACTTCAGAATGGCTCCGATAGAAATAG
This sequence comes from Meghimatium bilineatum, assembly GCA_034231615.1. Lineage (NCBI taxonomy): Eukaryota > Metazoa > Mollusca > Gastropoda > Stylommatophora > Philomycidae > Meghimatium > Meghimatium bilineatum. The sequence goes on from CM067313.1 coordinate 17,413,111, forward strand.
TGAAAGATAGATCTAGATCTACTCAAAAGCAGAGTAATCTGAATCAGTGTCAGGACATGATTTCTCATGAGATTGCTCTATATTGATATAGCTCATTTTGACTATTCCCTATCATGTCTAAGGCATGGTGGAGAGTGGAGGTCTCATCATCAATTAGGCCTACACTACAGATTGATGATCATCTATACTTTAAATTCCGAAGTCCTGAACAAATTCCTCTTCAGTCTGTTCTCTAAAATTCCATTAAAATATTCCTTTATCAACCTCCTCTGAATCAAAAGTAGGTCCATTTTGACCAAGTTTTGATGAAAATTTAACACTATAATAAACAATTCAGAGATTGAAAACTACAGTTTACAAATGATCAGAAGATTACTATTTGAGCCGCCATTACTGCTAGTTACTATTACTATTACATGGGGGCTAAATTTAGCTTGTCTATTCACAGGCAAATAGTGAAGAAGAAGAATTAAAATCACTATGTCGACATCTGTCAGGATGGGTTTGAGAGGGTTAAATTAAGAGTTGCTGAAGTTTGTTTGAGTAATCTGCTCTTGAAAGTTTGTTAATTTATTCATTTTAGAGTATAGTACCTCAAGATATTAAACCTGGTTATAGGTACAGTACTGAGCCAGAAACTGTAGGTCAGTTATTTGTATTATGTGTAAACTGTGGACTTTGAGACAGACTTGAAGATATTGTTCAACTGGTTACCTAAATACAATCAAAGAAGACATGATAATGAAGGAATAATCCCTTTAGCTATGAGCAGATAGCACTTAACAGCCCATAGCCATTCTGATAAAAATACAAGTCCTCCTCAGTTAAGTAACTGAGTTGTGTACCTGGACTAGTATAAGATTGTCTCAAAGTCATGGTTGTCTTGGGGGTGCTGGTTATGGATGAATGTTTAATCTCTGAGGGGATACATTCCAACGTGACAGTATCACAGAATGCTCAGATTGTGCCAGGAGGGCAGCACACACATCTGAGCCAACGTTTATTCTCCTACTCATGCAGATTAACAGGGTATAGTCCAGAGAATGGAATGTGTTGTGTCATATTTTACAGCTTGGCTACAATATCTGCTTTTGACCGGACACATCTAAAGTTAGCATTACTTTGAATCACTTTGACCCTCTATGCCAATGATTTTTAACATGGGTCATATGGCTCCAGAAATTTGTTCATTTGACTCAGAGCCACTGAGATTTTGTGGGTGGTGGGGAGGGGGGAAGAGGTACAGGGATGTGATGACATTAACAATAAATAAGAAGAATGATAGTAATGAATCTAAAAAAAAAACATGGTTGCTTGTAAAGAAAATATCATACACATTTTTTTTTAATGTACTTGTTTTTATGACATAAAAAGAAAAGAAACAAAAAAAAGGCTGCGGTGACATGGTTTTCTCTTAAAAATTGTATCGTAAAGTCTGCAGCACTGATAATGGAGATGAGAGGGTACAATGTAATCCGGACCTCAACCTTACAATACCTGGGTGTGTGATTTTATTGTAGTCTGTGCTTTCAGGAACACATTGGTCATGTTATCCTCATTACTCTCATCCTGGATCAAAGTGATACCTATTCCTGTGCTCTGTCAAAGCTGTCATTACACTCAATAGGGAGTGCAGGGAACATAGCCCTGTGAGCGTGGATGCTGAAGTCAAGGCACTCATTTGTGAACATGCCGATGACACAGATGTTGTGATTTACAGAGACAGGTCAGTCAATCACCACTGGCGATGTGCAGGAACCTTTACTGCCAGATCAAAAGGAAGAACAGTACATGAGACCAGTGGAGCAGTTACTACAATAACAAGCAGTCTAACAATGAAAGTATTTGTTGTAATGCAGGCACTTAACTGGCCGGAGTCACAAGCCTATTCCCACGTGCGCACACTAAGTGACTCAATGAATAAGTTTCAGAAAGTCAAAACAGAAAGAAGTGATGGGTGGAGTCATTAGAGAGAGATAAAATACGGGCCTCACTTCGAAAAATCACACTTATCTTTGTCCTTGGACACACAGGTGTGAAGGGAAACGAAAGGGCCGACCAATTAGCTGGCCTCATCACATAACAGATACTTAGCCTATGGACTGAGTAGACATGCTCATTGCTCTTCCTGAGTCCGCAAGATTAGATGATTTTGAGATAGATTAGCATGTGTCAATATTGAGAATGTGTGAATTGGTAGTGAATTGTCACATTGAGAACACCTAACGGAGATTTCTGAAAGAGCAGTAAACAAACATAGAACGGAACCATCAGCCATTATACTCTTGAGAGAATTACTGAAGAGGAGATCTGAGCGCCTATAGACATATCCCGTATATGAAGAAGATAATCAACATACATAATACCTAAAGAAAGTAAGTAGGCCTCTGGAAACAGTTCTAGTGCAACTTTTGATGTTTTACATTGAAGAAGCCCAAAGATTTACTTCAAAGGGTGCATAAGAAAGTCTTTTGATGTTAACCTTTCCTATGCTAAATACAAATATAAATACAAATTACATAACTTCCTTCCTGCATACCGGTGTGTTCTTTTACTATTGCGTAATGAAGATGGAAAAATGCAACACCAAAATAATTTTAGAATTGATTTAACATTCATGCTGTTGTCCGATCGATATATTCTGTAAAAAAATATGTAAATCTATTTGTTATTTCATTACCAAAATAAATAAAACACTTCGATGTCATGAAGTTTTAGATCCGATCTTGAATAGTAGATAGAAAGAAGAATATCACTAAAATAGCTTCCATTTCAACTATATTCGGAGGATTGTAAAAGGACAACTGCAACTTTCAAAACTACTGGTCTTTCAAACATTCCTGCTAATCGACCTTGACTGAAAATCAGGCTATATAATTGATACAGTGTTCCCACATTTTTCCTGGAAGCAAAAGCAAAACAACTTTTTATGATAGTTACAAAATTGCTTTATGGCTCACAATTCTGCTACCACATCACGGCGTTCAGTTGAGTACTCCCAGAAGTGGGTTTTTGCCCCAATAGCATGGTAAAGGTTAAAAAAAAAAAGAGTTTTCCATTTAGTTACATAGACCTATGCTGTGACACCCTTTAGAGATGTTTATGCTGTGACACAAAGGACCAAAAACAACTTCTTTGTCCCCATCCCAAATAGTACAGAATTTGGCTTGACAATCCACAAGTCCAGCTCTGTTGCTGCATGGTGCAGAGCATGTCTATGATGACCAAGGTACTGGGATTAATCAGCCACAGGCAATTGTGTATTTAGACTGTTCAGAAAGCAATGGTAAATTACTGAACATATTTATATTGCTTATAAAATCGCTACAGCCAAAAAATGCTGTGTGCAGAACATGATGTGCTAACAAAAAATTAATCACAGAATTTGTACAAATACAACGGCAAACTCTCATCCCTGTTATCTTCTCAGAAGAGCTGGTCCCAATTTCCTTAGGTTGGATTAATCTAAAAGCTGTTGGGTTACTTTGTGTGCACTATTTGAATGGCTTGATGAAATCGCATCTTTTATTGGAGATGCGGTTAGTCAAGTACTGAAAAACGCGTGTGCAATTGTTGCTAGGCGATTTGGTGCCGTAGAACGGACTGGTTCAATTCCCGTTAGTCTCAAGAATTTTTAAAAAAAATTGTCCTCTGGCTTCCTACTTAAATTTACTTGTATATAAACAATTATTTGAAGCAAAATTGTATTGTCTATATATGTTATCCATGTTTACAAGAAGACCTATCGGCCCTTGTATAACTAATACGGATATTATGTTATGTGTTTGTTGTTACTGAGGATATTTCAATACCTGCCGTAGAACGGACTGGTTCAATTCCCGTTAGTCTCAAGAATTTAAAAAAAAAATTGTCCTCTGGCTTCCTACTTAAATTTACTTGGGGATTTTACAATATTTCCAATTCAACTGGGAATTAAACCTTGGACTTCAGAACTCAGAAGCTAGTGGACCAATTACTAAGCTATAAGTCTAGTCTCAGAGTTTCAAGGGAATTCTTGTAATTCTCACAACCCTATTTGTTGTCCCTGAATATACCTCACATTCTCTTAGCCAGTCATCTTGCATTAATAAGCCTCAAACTGTGATATTTGCTTAAGTTATAAGCTCTGTCTGTGATGTTTCACAAATTATTCACATTTACTTGTCCTTGCAGACTATCTTAGCTACTTTTATTCAGAAGGCTTTTATGTATATGCTTATATTTATATGTGTACTAGTGTTTGTTTTTAATCACAGAGAGATACATTATGAAATTTCACTACTTGCTATATAGTAAATGTATAATATATGAATAGATGTAGCTAAAATGTGTATAAGAAATGTTATAATAATCTACTATGTCTGCATTCTCTCTCAAACTCATGCCAGTTAACCCCCTTGGCTGTGGAGATATCCTTAAGATTAAAAGTTACCTATATTTTGTGGACATCTCCATATGGATCGATGGACATTGTATTCATATACTTTATTCCTGAAAGCACCTCAAATTTTTCAAAAATTGGCTAGTTCAAGCTGTCTAAAGGTCATTTAACAATTGAAAATTGTGTATTAGCTAGGGTTACTATTTTATGCCCCTATCTGGGCAGCTTTCCAGAAAAATGGCTTTTGTCTGGGTTTTTCTCCGTCCTCGACCATCCGTTCGTCCTGATCGATCGATACTTTCTTTCTTACTTTTCTGTGCTATATACTTAAATCTATTATGTATAGTGAAATAAACACGCACGTCACCTACATTTAGCTCACTATTAACATTAGCCATCAGAACTTCTGGTTCCGTTAGCCATTTTCAATTTTTCGTAAACATAACACATTTCGGACAGCAGACGGTAACTCGAGTTTGTTAATTAATACATTTTTGAATTGAAGATTGAACTTGAATTAAAAAAATTAGATTTAAAAAATGCCAAAACTCAGTTAATACAAGTTTATAATTAAATAAGAACAATATTTTATGTAGTTTAACTTTAATATTATTTGTGCAACACTTAATATTGGCATATTTGATGAAAATTTTGCGTATCCTCTTTTTCCATCTGACAATTATGGTAACCCTACAATAAGGGTGCACTGGATTTAAAGGCGCACTTCGAAACGTCCTCTTTTTCCATCTGACAATTATGGTAACCCTAGTATTAGCACGTTTTTAAGCGCAATTTCTCATTTCTTTGTGTTGATATGACTGGCCTTTCTGGTAGCAATTTTGAGTAGCATTTTGCCTTGACCTACAACTATGGCAAAGCATACACTCAATGAATCTGAAATTTATAAACATTTGGAAGAAAGTTTCTCTGATAATTCTATCATTCATTATCTAATCCAGGAAGTGATTTAGAAAGTGTTAATTTGCATTGTGATACTGCTACTGATGTGGAGAATAAAGTATCTCCCCATGACGCCTATTGGTACACATGAATAGGACAAGACCTAGGCTCCCCATGACACATATCGGTACACATGAATAGGACAAGACAAGACCTAGGCTACCCATGACGCCTATCGGTACACATGAATAGGACAAGACAAGACCTAGGATCCTCATGACACCTATTGGTACACTTGAATAGGACAAGACAAGACCTAGGCTCCCCATGACGCCTATTGGTACACTTGAATAGGACAAGACAAGACCTAGGCTCCCCATGACGCCTATCTGTACACATGAAAAAATAATTCTAATGATATTTGCAGCGCATGTATTTCAATTTTGTGGTCCGACATGTGGTAAGATAAGGTCCACTTTTTGTTTTCTGGCAATAATGGTGTAAATAATTCAGAACATTGATCATGCAAACATTGTAAGCATCAATGAATGTGTATCACATGATACGCTACATATTTGTGATGAGACAAATAAATATGCTGACAAGCATATTACTGATAGGAAAAACTTTGCGTTCGCAATAACACAAATTATTATGATTATTTGTTTGAAATAATGTTTCATTTTGTGAGACAAATGTATACAAAGGTTTTTACATCTCTTCCACAATATAAACAAGCATTATGCTTGTAAATTCATAGATTAGACTATATAACAATAATGCACTCAAATTCTGGAATGCGAGAATGTGGTAAGCAAATTGGTTAGTGGAAAAAAATTCAACAACCCTTAAAAATGTGCCTGCACTGCAGTTATGATTTGACCTATTTACCCCACGCTGCCAATGGGTTAACAGGATATAATTCATAGAATGGAGTTTTATCATAGTTTACATTGGGGATGACATTTTTTGCATTGCACAGGAGGGTCCCTGAATGCTTGACTGATTGAAGGGGGTACAAATTGGCAATAAATTACTACTCTAATTTATTGGCAACCGCTTGATCATTTTGAATTACTGTGATCTTTTACAGGATGCTTAACCCCATGCCTCCCAACCCTCTGTATCCACCCCTTACAACATACATAGCAGGTCATAGCATTCATGCTCTTGTTCAATCCCCTCCTAAGTTGCAGTAATGCATGGACCAATAAAACTGCTATCAATTTCATTATGTTATATATATATATATATATATATATATATATATATATATATATATATATATATATATATATATATATATTAATATATATATATATATATTAATATATATATATATATATATATTAATATATATATATATATATATTAATATATATATATATATATTAATATATATATATATATATATATTAATAAATTAGTGCTTTTTTGCTGTGGCTGTGCTGCATCCCTACGTTTTGTTTGTTCTTGCTATTTTGGTTCTGAGTATCAACCTAAAGAAATGATCCTTTCTATGAAAACAAAAGTTTGTGAAACACAAAGGTCATCTTATCTAATTTTTGTCAGTTTTTGCTAAATGACCAAGGACGTGATTAAATCACAGTATAGGCCTGCCATGCAAAACAAATACATTGAATTCTCGAATTATGGCTAACCATCCCCACTTTCCCCTAGTAGTAAATTTGATAACAAAACTAGTCTCCATTTATAAAAAAAATATCTAATTTTACTTTTGACAATAACAATTTCACCCTGTCTTTTGGCATTTTTAGTTTTACTGGCTAATTGGGATTCATCGTTCTAAAGTGACTAATTTTAATTTTTTCGTGATGTTTATTGATAATGTTGTGAAAGTAAATGTGTCACTTTAGAAGGATGAATCCCAATTTAACCCACAGTTCTTGTGATGCCAATGGTGACAAGCAAAGGAATACTATGCAGAAATAAAGCATGACAATCTCATGCTGACATAAAGTGATTTTCAAACACAACCAGTATCTAGTTTTTGCATGGCCATTTATAGAAGTCTTTTTCTATAATAATTCTCCTCACAGATCCCACACATCATTTATCGTTGCTGAACCAACTTTGCCGTGCTTTTCATTGGCTGGTGAATCAAGTAATTGAAAATTGGCCAATGATCAGAGGTATAAGTAAAGGTAAATGATGTGTGGATCGGCGCAGAGGATTTATTAGAATGGCTTACCTTCATCAGAGCATGTGATGGCTAAAGTACTGCCAAGTTAGCTGTGCTGAGACGTGGATTAAATAATCTCTATCAATGTGATATGTCCTTTACAGAACATTATCCTCACTGCCACTCTGTATGCAGTGCCTCTTGGTTCTGTGCAAAAGGCCCAGCTTCTTCTAGTGTCATGTTTAGAAAGTCTTCGGAGTAAATGTGTCCATCATAGTCTTGACCTCTTTATTTAATTTTTGTTCTAATTTTTTAAAACTATTGTGTCTCTTTATATATCCAAAATATGTTAGCTTGCATTTTTTGATAGTTTTGAGAAGCCAGTCTTCTATGTTCAGGTCTTTGCAGACGTCTGTGTAGGTTCATCTATCTGTCCATGGTATTCTTATATTCTCTGTGGTTGTAGCATTGTTTTTGCTGTTTTTATTGCTTGTTCAGTTTTTATTTTGTATATTCTTGATAAAGACCTAACTGTTGAAACATTGAAAATGTCTTGTATACTGTTATGTGTAAGTTTTTGTGTCAACACCAAATAGTCTGATAGTGATAGTCTGTTAGTCATCATCAAGTAAAACAATAAAACCTGTGTTTTAAGTAAGTACAATTGTTATACAGTTTTACACAACAGTATTACCTTCTATTGTTTTGTATATGGTATTCTTAGGACCTTTCCACATTTCCTTTCAAATGTTGATATTTTCATTTCCATTTCAGATGTCATTGCCCATGTCTCATGACCATACGTTGCCACTGAAAATATATAACTTCTTATTAGTTGTAATTTTGTTTTTCGGTTTGCCCCTTGCCATAGATTTTTCATCAGTGATGGTTTTTTGTAGGGGCATTACTAACCTCTTTCTGATCTCTGCAGATAATCTCCAGTGGTGTTGGTGGTTGACCCGAGGTATTAAAAGTTGCTGACATTTTCTAGTTGTTATTTGTGAATAACTATTGTAGGTGTGAGTTCATCTCTGCTGATATGCATTATTTTTGTCTTTTTTTTTGCATTGAGGAAAAGATTTTGTGGCACTAAAAATTAGGGGAGGTTTCGCAAACTAAGCATATACCCACCTTGTGTCCTCCTTATTTCCACATTATAGAAAATATTCAATCTAGTCTAGATATATATATATATATATATTCTTATATTTATAGTGACATTGAGTGATGTCACATGATGGAGGCCAGCATAGTTCCGATCTTGTTCTGAAGTTTACTATTAATTCCAAAAGTTTTTTGTTTCTTCTAGTTTAGATGTAATAATAACAAAATACTGTGATAAATGTTTCTGTTTTAAAACCAGCTACATTGACATTATGTTAATTTAACTAGTTACTAGTTGGTGTGGTGCATGGCTGAGAGTCGGAGTGTAAATTAAAAACTCACCCTGAACATGATGTGGCGAAAGCAAAGGCATGCGGCCTTTATCACACAAGCCACTCGAATCTCCCTGTAACTCCCTAACTTTATCACACAAGCCACTCGAATACTCCCTAACTTTATCACACAAGCCACTCGAATACTCCCTGTAACTCCCTAACTTTATCAGACAAGCCACTCGAATACTCCCTGTAACTCCCTAACTTTATCAGACAAGCCACTCGAATACTCCCTGTAACTCCCTAACTTTATCAGACAAGCCACTCGAATACTCCCTGTAACTCCCTAACTTTATCACACAAGCAACACTCGATTACTCCCTGTAACTCCCTAACTTTATCACACAAGCCACTCGAATACTCCCTGTAACTCCCTAACTTTATCACACAAGCCACTCGAATACTCCCTGTAACTCCCTAACTTTATCAGACAAGCCACTCGAATACTCCCTGTAACTCCCTAACTTTATCACACAAGCCACTCGAATACTCCCTGTAACTCCATCAGACAAGCCACTCGAATACTCCCTGTAACTCCCTGACTTTATCACACAATCCACTCGAATACTCCCTGTAACTCCCTAACTTTATCACACAAGACACTCGAATATTCCCTGTAACTCCCTAACTTTATCAGACAAGCCACTCGAATACTCCCTGTAACTCCCTAACTTTATCACACAAGCCACTCGAATACTCCCTGTAACTCCATCAGACAAGCCACTCGAATACTCCCTGTAACTCCCTAACTTTATCACACAATCCACTCGAATACTCCCTGTAACTCCCTAACTTTATCGCACAAGCCACTCGAATACTCCCTGTAACTCCCTAACTTTATCACACAATCCACTCGAATACTCCCTGTAACTCCCTAACTTTATCACACAATCCACTCGAATACTCCCTGTAACTCCCTAACTTTATCACACAAGCCACTCGAATACTCCCTGTAACTCCCTAACTTTATCAGACAAGCCACTCGAATACTCCTTGTAACTCCCTAACATTATCACACAAGCCACTTGAATATTCCCTGTAACTCCCTAATGGGGAAAAATACAGTATGACAGTTTTTTTACTAGTTAAAACTCACTGCTTTGTGGGCAACTTTGTGCAAGTAAAAGGATAAGGGAGAAAACCTCAAAAACAAAATCCTCATGGCCTTTTTGTGAGTGTTATAATAATGTAAAAGGCTGGACAATCAAGTTCAAGCAATAACCAAAAACATAGGTAGGGCCCTAAGGTAGTTGTTAGTTAGGGGTGTTCCAACTCAACTTCTGCAACTTTGCTAAACTTCAAATGTGCAGACTTTGTCTTTCTGAGAAAGTAAAACAGCCTACTTGAGAGGGGGTTTGTACAAAATGGACAATCCCATCCCATATTGACTGCTTAGGCAAGGCATTGTAGAAAACACAAGCATAAGCCATTCAAGACTAAGCACATAGAATGTGAGTACTATGTGCTCAGGACGTAACATTAATACAGATCTAGCCAACACACTTGGCTACGCTGTTAATATATTACATTAATACTCTTAGTTTGTTAGATTTTTTGATAGTAATGTATTTTATTATAATTTGTGCAGCGAACGAAAGATGAAGCATAATTATAAATTGTTAGAAATATGACAGGCACTTAACTCAATTTGTACGTAAACACGCTATATTGAAACAGAGCCTCCACCCTTTCCAGACAGAAACACGATATATTGGTCCTCCATATAGGGGCCTATAGGCCTACCATCTAAATTTGTTTCGTTTGGTTCGTAAAGACAAGTATTAACTTATTTAGCCATTTAACATTTAGAAATCTGGCTAACAAAAGGAAACCATCGTGTTGCTGTGTGATTAGACGTGTGACAAATTTATTTCAAGTTAAAATTCGAAAAGGTAGATTCAGCTTTCCAGAAATTTGCAAAATGGCTTCATCTTCCACTAGCAACAGAGTTCAAACATTCAGCAAACACCTTGCTTTATTATTCTTTGCGTTTTATAATTGGAGATGTTATTTCAAGTGATGTGTCAGTAAAAAAACGGTGTCTTCGATTTACACAGCGGAAATTACTGACTTGTTGAAAATCGGAAAAGAAATAGGCCTAGACCTAATAGGGAAAAGCAAAAAAAATAATTAAACTGTTCCCACTTCTAGTGTTTCTGAAGAGTTAGATAGACCTAGTGACGGCAATGATAATATTCCACTGCATTATACAGAAAATAGAAATAGACCTAATGATAATATTGAGTGTAATAAAGTTCAATTTTGGAAATCCAATACTATGAATACTTGGGAATGTTTCCTAAATGTTCACAATATTGTGTTTGGCTCTGAAATTGGAATGGCACAAAAAAAATGGTATAAAACACTAGGCAGATTATAGATTTACCTCTAATAAACTTATTATGATCAGTAAATGGACAGTCAATCCATCTAGTTTAGTAAGATTGGATATCAACATTTCAAGACAAGTAAAATTGAGGGTAAGTAGAACAAAATGCATGTCCAAAAAATGTCTCTTCGTCTAAAATCCCTGTTTCTGATGTAATTTTTGTATTTTATTGTTACAATTCTTATATTTTTACATTGTATATGGATTCCACATTCAATGATCTATCTTGTGATACCTTATATGACCTTCTATTGCTAATAATTTGTCTTCAGGAAGCTTGCGCCTAAATTATGTCCAAAATGTTAGCCTAAAATTAATTACGTCCAAACTCTGGTAATAATTGCATCCTGAAAGAGTTAAGTCTAATCTGTGCTTTAGTTCATCTGAAGACTTTTCTTTAACAAGACCTTGTTACTGCGAGTAGTGTCTTCCACAGCTACATAGTACCATTCTTAATCTGTCGTTATGAAGTTCGTACTGTTAGTAATAATTCAAGAACAACACTTCAGGTCAGATATATTTCTATAATGAGTTTTACAGCAGAATTCTGCAGGTCAAGTGGACAGCTAACAAAATTAACTGTAATTTAAAGAAATTCTTCAAGAAGATAACGGTTATAGAAAACTTCTCAGGAACATTGGAAAGTAGCAGTCATTTTTGGTGAGATCATTGTGAGAAAAATATTTACTACTGGTAATATTTTTATTAGAAATAGAATAATGAGTCTTTCTTCTTCTTCTTCTTCTTCTCTTTCTTTTTGCTTTATAGACTTACTCCTTTATGTCTTGCATCATCAGGGGTAGAAGAGTTAACTGGAGATGGCTTTTTTGTGTGCTTCATATATGTTTGTTTTCGTCTTTGTTACTGGTAATATATTTATTATGAATAGGAATGGAACAATGGGAGCGCTTGTTACTTGTAATATATTTATTAGGAATGGAATAACAGGAGAGTTTGTTACTGGTAATATATATAATCCAATATATATACATATTGGATTGTTTCTATCTTAGAGAGAGGTTAGCTTGATAATTCACAAAACCAGCTTGCATGATGTTAGTTAAGGTTTGATCACAGTGAAAGTAGTGTAAATGTGATAATACAACTGATGAAATTATCAACCACAACAGAACCGGAACAGAAAGCTATCTTGTGCTGAAGGATACACTGAGTATGAGATCGAAGCATCAATGGACCTGTCTGTGGTGCAATGATGAGTTAACTATCTATTCAATTGAACATAATAACTGGAGCCTAAAAATTCAATAATAGTTCACAAGCAATGATTTTTTTCTCAAGATGTCCTTCAAATATTACTTTGAATATGTGTATTGTGAATGAGATAGTTACAAAGTTGATACTTGTAGGATCACTATCTCAGTGACAGTGAGCTGGATTTGTATACATTGGTTCAAACCTGAGTAGTACCAAGAATGATTGCTCTAATTACTGTACCAGTAGTATGATACTGAAACTTTCAGCTGAAATATGAGCTCTAATATGATCCAGATATTTATTGTACATCCACACAGCAGTATCCAGTATTTAAATGTGTACATTCTTTGCTCTGTTTTAACATGTTTGTTGTGACAAGCAAACTCATTTATATAATATAAAATTCTCCTTCTGCAAGATATTATGTGGAATATTTTGTAGTGTTATGTACACAGTGTCATTGCAAAATATGATCATGTATTCTGATTTAGAATTGTGTGATATAATATTATGTAAATATTAGTGTATAGCATGTGTTATGGAGGGGCTTGTGAGCCAATCAGATGGTTTAAACAAGTACATACTTGGTTGGGATATTGACACATGGTGTAGATGGAACTGTTTCATATCCAAGCGAGTAGACTGGAGGAGGGAGGGGTGTTATTCACCCTACCAGAAAAAATATATATATATATAATGGGTTAACCCCCTCTCCCTTTCAACTTGGTTTTCCACACACAAAACAAGAGGTTGGTAAAATTTATGTAAATAAGAGAATTGTCCACACAAAAGGGGGGGGGGAAAGAGAATTAACAGGTAAACCCATCACCTTATAGCAGATGTATTTACAGGTAAACCCATCACCTTATAGTAGATGTATTTACAGCCCTGATGAAATGTATAAATGGTGCATAGAAAGTCACCAATGGCGGTTGAGTATCATATGAAGACAGTTTAGATAGAGAGGTTGAGTCTCCTAGCATGTCTCACATTTACTGTCCATGTTTGGCAGACATAAAGAAGTGAGGATATTACTGCTGCTTGGTAAACTATGAGTTTGGTGGTAAATTATTGCATAGTCTACCAACATGGCTCTAGCTTTCACTATTCTGTGGTTTACCTCAGTGTCGACGCTGACAGCTTGAGTGTGTTGGGTATTAAACATATATTCTCTGTACAAAGAGTACTTCACTAATGCTAAATAATCTCTTTTATCTTTTCTCTGTTTGTGCTTAAGGCATTGCAAGATTAAATGATGATACGTTTTCATGCTATTGCTCGTTAGGTACTTGATATGCACTAATATGAAATTTCAGGACATTGGTGACTCTCTCAATATTGCTCGGTAGATACTTGATATGCACTAATATGAAATTTCAGGACATTGGTGACTCTCTCAATATTGCTCGTTAGATACTTGATATGCACTAATATGAAATTTCAGGACATTGGTGACTCTCTCAATATTCAACTACTTCTTGGTTTTCCTTTGCCTCCTGTTATTTTCATTCTTGTATTATATGCTCTTACTGATGGCCAAAATGGGTGTATTCTCATTTAAGTGGTATTTCAATATATTTAACTACAGATGTTGTGACACCAATTCTTGTAATCTCTTCAATCGTCACATGATCTCTTTTTGTTCTGTTTGTGGCAAAACTTAGGCATCTATTTTCACATTTAGTAAGTTTTCTCTCCTGTTTTTAAGTTACTGTCCATGTTTTACATTGATAACGCAATTTTGCTATGGAGACTGAATTGATGATTTACCTTTTGATTTCCATCAAGAGAGATGTGTGTTTAAAGATTGGTATAATTTCATAATTTACAAAGTTGACTTTTTAAATTCTTGTAATTGTAATCTGCAGTGAAGGGCAGAAAATATTAAAGGACAGTGTCAGTATATAAATGGTTTTAATAATTTATTTTTTGCATTCGTTTACAAACTCTCACTGGATTTCTCTTATAGCAGGACAATGGTCCTGCTAGATTTCCTGCAGGATGTAGTCCAGAGAATGGAAATGCGTTGTATTGCCATTTTGTTTGTGACACATCCGACTTTGCCGATAGTATATTAAATTCTTCTTCTTCTGCGTTCATTCTCAAACTTCTGCAGATTAGCAGGATGTAGTCTGGAGAACGGAATGCGTTGTGTCATGGTTTACAGCATTGCTGCGATATCTGCGCCTTTCGGTCTGACACATCCGACTTCAGCAAGGCTTTGGGTCACTGACCCTATATGGGATGGAACAGCCAACTCCATCCCATAACCTCCTTAGTTGACTCTTACGACATGCATGGAAGGTAAACAGTGTTGCTATTCTTTGCTCCCCTTTCGGGCCCTGTGTATATTAAATGAAACTGCAAAGTCTCTACATTTCTCTATTTCTGTTAAAAATATCTTTGCACAAGTACAGACAATTATTTGATGAAATAAACAAGTACCTCTTGTGGTAGGTGTGAACCTTTCAACCTTGGACATAAGTCCAATTTGGTTATATTAGAGCTTTCAACCATCAAAACGTAATGGAGATTGCAGCTCTGATAATCCAGTCATGACTTTCAGGCTTATAATAATTTCAAATACAGAAAATTTGTTTTAGTTGACAGGTATGATTGCATGAGGTTCTCAAATTATGAGTATTATGGCGTTTGTATAGAACTTCTAGGTAAGTCGAAATCAGTCGTGTGAAGAATCCACTGAAAATGAGTAAATTAACCGTTGAAATCTTACTATTGTATTTAGCAAATTTAAAATGTATTGGTCACAGTTAAATGTGTTTGATGCCTTCATGCGTTGTATTATCTGCAGTTCATCTTGTGCATTCCCTGTGATTAATAAAATTGTATTATAATTGACAATAGAAAACTGGCTTGACTAAATGCAATTTATTTTTTCAATTCACTTTCTTTTATTTTATTATTTAGCTGGAAAATAATAAAATATAAAATAATATATATAAATAATAGTAAAAGTAATAAAATTGCCCAACTGTAATGTGACCATGCATGAATTTCAAATTCATCACCAGCTACAGTTTCAGTCAAGTAAGCAAAGAATCTGAATTTTATGCCAGAGTTTGATTTTTTAATCATCTCTTCACACTTCAGAGAGATACAACAATACAGACCTGATACTTTTGTAACCATATCATCAAATGGATAGTGATATAATTGGGAATTTCGAAAGATATTTAATAAATTAGCTTAACTAATGGCCGATAGCGTTACATTGGTGGTGGAGCACGTCAAACTTCCCATAAATGGAGAATCTCATCCTCAGAGCCCACCCAGCATCTATCTCTCACGTGTAAATTTTGTCAGCTATAGCTTGTGAAGCGGCCACAATCTGGGGAAAATCATAAAATGGTATAGAGGGAGGTAGACAATTCGCACAACTTAATGTGAATGAGTTTGAATCCAAATACATCACCAGCAACAGTTTTAGTCACTTACAAGGGGTGTTCCAAAACCAGAACATCTTGCAACATCGTCATAAAACACCCCAATGTACTAAAGATATGAGATGCAACACAGAGAAATAAGGGGGAAAATACCAGAGATACATTAGGAATATTTCAGAATTTATGAGATGCAACACAGAGAAATAAGAGGAAAATACCAGAGATACGTAAGGAATATTGCAGAATTTGTTTTCTGCACCACTTCTTACGTATCTGTTTTTTTTCCCCTAATGGCATAAGCCATAATTTACAATGTTATAAACCATAATTTACAATGTTGTGTGCCATACCTTACAATATGATAAGCCAATACCTACAATGTGTTAATCCATATCTTGAGATGTGGTAAGTCATAGCTTACAACATAATAAACCATGACTTACAATGTGGTACATCATTACTGGAAAGATCAAGGGGAGAAGAGATAGGGTACGACAAAGAGAAAAGTTACTAGATGGGCTTGTATCGTTGCGACAAAACAAGAGACAGAGTCGTGGAGAAACATGATCGCCTATGCTATTCGGCATGACACTTGATTGATTAACAGCATTACTTCCAATGTGGCAGGCCATAACTTACAATGTGATAAACCATAACTTACAATGTGATAAACCATAACTTACATCGTGTTACAACCTTAATAACATCATGACAGAACACTAATGACCGCTGCATGCAGTAATAAATCAACTATAACTGCTGTATCAGCATTAAATACATAATCGTTTGTGTATTTCTAGGATCCGAAAGGGGAACAAACAATAGCGGAATGATTACCTGCCTTACCCTGCTAGGGTAAGAGGTGACTAAGAAGGTTTTGGTTTGGTGCTAGCTGTCCCTTCCCATATAGGACCATGAAGTCGTGCTGAAGTTGGATGTGTCAGGCGGAAAGGCACAGATATGGAAGCTATTATGTAAATAATGGTACATGCATTCCGTTTTCTAGACTACATCTTGTAAATCTGCAGGACTTTGATAACCAAAACATATTAAGAAGCAGAAGAAAAAGGAATGTTAATATTGATACAAATTTATAATAAAGAAATATAAATGGTGATAAATGCAAATGATAAAAGCAAAAATGTTTTCGACGTTGTGATGAAATGAGTCTTTGTCCAAAAAACAACAACAGAACACACCATATTATAAAGAGCAACAAAAAGGACGCATCCCACAAGGAGATGTCAGAATAGGATGAGAGTGTGCTGTGTGTGAGAATGTGTTCTGGGTGAGAATGTGTTCTGGGTGAGAGTGTGTTCTGTGTGAGAATGTGTTCTGGACGAGAGTGTGTTCTGAGCAAGAATCTGTTCATGGTTAGAGTGTGTTCTGTGCAAGAATGTGTTCAGGGTGAGAGTGTGTCCTGTGTGAGATTGTGTTCTTCACGAGAGTGTGTTTCTTGTTAGTTTTATTATCATTTACAATTCCGTTTGCTCTATTTGCTGTTGCTTTGACAAATGGCCCTTTTGGTCGGAACGTTGAACACGCCTTTATCTTAATAATCATTTACATTTATTGCAATTTATATTTATTTTTAATAGATTTGTATCCTAATACATGAATTATTTATCCTTGTTAGTATCTATTTGTAATAACATCGGAATAGTGTGTAACCAGAAGTTAACTCTGTTGTTGTATAAAGATCGCCTAACGCTTGGTATGTAATCAATGTTAAGATATCTTTGCACGTGGATATCAAATAATGGCCATCCACTGGATACTACAGTTCCTGGATTTGAGTTATTTGCAAACGTTGTTATCAGATCAACGAAAGTGTCTGACAAGTTCCGCCGTATTGTGTCAGTAAACGGTACACGAGGAAACTCAAAGGTAACGTCAGTACCGTGGGTCATACATTGTGAATTGCATTGATCCGTTGCGAGACAATAATCAAAATGGTAGAGGTATGTCCTGGATGTACTTCTAGTGCAGTTATCAACTTTTGTTTCGTTCGAAGTGAGAAGGCATGCTGAAACATCTGCTTCTTGACAGCTGGCTACAGATAACGCCATCTCAATTGTAGGTATGATGAACACCAAGTCTGCTGCCAAATCCAAAACATTCTCAGGTCGTGGAGGAGAAGATGTCGAACCTACATAAAAAGAGTACACGACATCTTCAATTTCTTGGCTGCTTATATTATCTATTCCATATCTTGCATGCAGTAAATAGTTTAATAAATCTTTGAAAAAGATGGCACTTGAAACACGCGACATTGGGATTTGGTTGAGAAAGTTCTGAGTTATTATAGCTCCTTCATTATTTAGTACACCAATAAGGAAGTCTTTGTTCAAGGCACCAGTGCTGTTCATGTATGTTAAATTAGCTAGTAAGAGTAGTGGTTCATCTGGAATCAATAAGCCATCAATGACAGGCATCCATATAAAGTCGATTTGTTGCTGTGCTGCTGTAATATTGAATGATGAGGGTCTGCTATGCTGAAGTAGATCCGTAACATTAGCCTGTCGCAAACACTTACCTATGTCAGACGTGGATATAATATTCGAACAGCCAATATTGTGAGCAAACTCATGGGCTCTTCTTTCGGCGTCGCGCGATATCATTGATGTGGCAGCACCACTTTGGAGTATTGCTTTATGAAATAGACTCGACGAAAGAGGAGAGATACTGTGAAGTGCTGTACTAATGGCGCCAGCAGATTCACCGAACACAGTAATTGATGTGTTGTCTCCATTGAAGTAGTGAATGTAATTGTTTACCCATTTGATAGCCACGTATTGATCCCACAGCCCATTGTTACTGGGGAGCTCTTCATCTTTGGTGGTTAGAAACCCGAAAACACCAAGTCTATAATTTATTGTGACAACAATGACATTGCCTCGCAAGACCAACTTTTCAGGTTCTGGAAATGTAGTTCCAGCAACAAAGCCACCGGCATGAATCCAAATCATAACTGGTAGAGCTCTCGCCATGTGATCTGGCTGTTCATTCCAAGGTGAATAAATATTCAGATACAAACAATCTTCACCATAATTTGGATCTTGACTTAAGCTTGTCTCTGACAGGCATGATTTCCTATATTGAGCATCGTTCATTTGTCTGTGAGGATCTGTATTGCCAAGTGGTTGTGGTGGTCTGAATCGCAAGGCACCTATCGGTGGCATAGCGAATGGTATAGATCTATAGCTGATGTATGTGTTCCCATATGTTGCACTGTTTGTGACCACGCCAACAAAGCTACCAATGGGTGTAGTGACTATATGGGGCGTAGTCACAAGTGATGGCGTAGTTACAAGTGATGGCGTAGTTATGGCTGGACCTCTGCTGGATTGCTCAGTCCAAATGATTGCGGAGAATGCAACTGATAAGGCTATAAACAAGGCGCTCATTATTAGAAAAATAGCTTTCCATCCCATCCTTCAAAATATTGTTTTTATCAGCTTTTCTAAGTTAGGCATCTGCAATAGGAACAAAACAATGTTATATCATTCTTTTTGTTGTTATCTTTCAAATTTTTATATTTAAAGTTGTCGTTTTTTTCAATCATTAGTAATTGTGTATATACATGTAATCACATTTGTACAACAGTAATAATATAACTAATAACAAAAGAATTGATCAAGATATCTCATTGTTCCTCTGCGCTCATTATAGAACCCCTGCAGATTTGCAGAATGCTATCAGTGTCTGAAGAGAGAAATGTGGTATGTCTTATGTTTACAGAATAGCTGCGATTGCTGTGCCTTTCAGATAGACATATCTGATTTCATCATGGCTTTTGGGCCACTTTGACTATCTATGGGTTGGGAAAGAAAATCCAACCTCCCATTGCTGCATGTTGAAGGTCGCCATAACCTAGATAAACGTGGCAGATCATAAATGGCAGAGGCTGAAGACACACTGCGAAGAGAATGTGAATTTTAAGACATAGGAACGGGTAGTGAATGGTTGGATGTAGACATTGAGAAAATATCACTGACTAAAGTAATAATACAACTAGATAAAGCGTGTCGAAAATGGACGGGTGTCAGGGTCCAGCTTATAGTGCATGAACTCGCCCAGCTGCTCTCGAAACCACAAGACATAATTGTATACACAGATGGCTCCGTTAATAGAAGTACAACTAAAAGCGATTGGGGTTTTGTTGCCTACAGAAACGGCGTGAGGTTGGTTGAGAAATCTTCAGCATATTCTACTGTCACATCGAGCATGAGGATGGAGATAGAGGGAGTTACAGCAGCACTTAAATGGTTGATAACTGATACATCGACACACTCGGTAATACTCACAGACTCTCAAAGCATGCTGCGCAAGATAGAAAAGTACATGCTGAGAAAGAAATGATGGAACTTATTGAATAACTAAAGTATCCAGAGCATTACATGGATATACTGCCCTGGTCATGCTGGCTCAGAGGAAACGAGAGAGCCGACTTATTGGCAGGAAATGCGGCGATAGACGGCACATTGCTGAAGCAGACTTAATGAAGGCAGTAATAAATTCATTTCAAGATAAAGATTATGTCAACGAGGCTGAGAACTTAAATATACAGAGAATGTCAGAAATGGGAGTATCTAGAGGTGAGGGTGGGAAAAGTAAATTTTTTGGAATATACCGAAGATCACACAATCAACACCTGACCGGGACTCTGAGTTTACATATACTGTCAGATGGCTGCTGGGGAGCACTTATGGAAATGTCCCACGTGCTGTGAAGCCAGTTATAAGCAGGAATCAAGAAGAAACTCAACCACCTAAATCCATTAGTCGCTTTTTTTAGGTATGAATTGTAGATGAAAGTGTTGGTACCTTTACTAGTCTTTCCCTGGCAACACATGAGAGTGTTCAGTCATTATATCACATCACATTACCACCAGCAATGTGTTATGAACAGCTATTATTTTTAATCAACTAATAATGGAATGAATAATGTTTAATCAGTATAAACGAAATAATTTCTAAATAATACTTTTAAAAAATTGGTAGCATATTCTTTACAGAACTTAGCTATCAACCCAGCATTTGTTGGTTGTGGTGTTTTTCTAGGCAATATAAATACGTTCAACAGTTTGCCATTGTTTTCTGAACGGTCCGGATGCGCAATTGCCTGTGGCGGGGATCGAACTCGGTACCTTGGTCGTCACAGACGCGCTCTGTACCACTTCGCCACAAAGCCGGAACCAGTATTAAATAATACTAGTTAAGACTAAATGGATAAATAACTGATTGGTAAATAGTACTGATTTGGCTAAGTGGTTAAATAAATGGTTGGTAAATAGTACTGATTTGGCTAAGTGATTAAATAACTGGTTGGTAAATAGTACTGATTTGATTAAGTGGTTAAATAACTGGTTGGTAAATAGTACTGATTTAGTTAAGTGGTTAGATAACTGAATAACACTAATATATATTCAAATATTCAAGGACTGCCCTGACACCAGGTAGAAGATGCAAATATTCTATTTGATCACGTAGATAAATAGCGGATTTTCAATGGTCAAACCCCTCCCTCACACTTATTTGTATGAAAATGAAATAATACCTTGGAATCACATAAAAGTGGGAGCAAGCACCCCCATCCTCTTTTGAACTGCGCAATCCTCCTCCACTCAAAAATATTTTAAAAAGCTAAGTGAATACCTTTTTTTTCTTTTCGTGTTAAAATACCTTTCAATAGTCATATATACGCTCCTGTAACCATCTACACTCATGTAACTATCTACACTCATGTAACCATCTACACTCATGTAACTATCTACACTCATGTAACTATCTACACAAAACTTGTGTTTAAATATAACGACTTCACAATCTTGTACTTGTTGTGACAGGCTTCCATTACTTCAAAACCATACCATTTCTTAATTGTCATGCGCCCTGTCGTAACCAAAATGGACAACGGTCTATTGTTTAGAGATGTGTTTCACGATAACCAGATTTAATTTACAACCACAAACCAACCAAAACTATTAGTGATAATTTTTTTAACAAGGAGTAGTTGAAGGTCTGACCTGTTGCCCATCCAACCAAGCACAGCATAACAGTAAAACCTTAGTGGTTGACATGCTCATACTGTCAGGTTTTCTTTATGGAGAAACCTCACAACAATTTATCTTTAGAATTCAGTTTCTTGTCCAAACTGAGTGGTAGGCCTATGCTTCTTCGCGTATTTCACACAGTTGATAGTCGGAGTCTGCTGGGTATGTAAGAATTATCTGGAGAAACCTTCTCATTGTATCAAAGATACAAGAGTGGTCATTAATTACCGATCATTAATTTCTTGAATGGATACTTACAGGCAAATGAGCCAAGGGTAGACCAAAAGAAACACTCAGAAGAACAATACTTAAAGAAAATAAAACAATCAATAGCCATACTATCCAAGAACTGAACAGAATAGCTTCGAACATACAGAATTGGAGAGATCTGCCCTATGCGCTAACTTCAGCGCAAAAGTAAAATGAATGAATTAAACAAACCAGTACTAACTACAAATAAAGCAAAAGAACAATTCATCCAAAATGGAATATTTTCTTTCATCAGCGTGTGCAGAATCAAGGTATAGCGTAGATGTAACAGAGTAAATCATGTTACAAAACAGATGCCACCAATATGAAATAGTAAACACTGGTCATTAGATTAACAATTATGAATGTTCACAGCCACTGTTTTCGCACTAACTTTGTGTTACCAATGTCAAAATTATACAATACCATCAGGAGCTATAAATAAAATAACAAAGATGAAATGTTCCCATATATGGTGTGAGACAAGAGGAGACGGAATACTTGATGTGAGAGAGATGGAATACTTGGTGTGAGAGAAGAAGATATGGAATACTTGGTGTGAGAGAAGAAGAGATGGAATACTTGGTGTGAGAGAAGAAGAGATGGAATACTTGGTATGAGAGAAGAAGAGATGGAATACTTGGTGTGAGAGAAGAAGAGATGGAATACTTGGTGTGAGACAAGAAGAGATGGAATACTTGGTGTGAGACAAGAAGAGATGGAGTAATTGGTGTGAGACAAGAAGAGATGGAATATTCTTGTGACAAGAAGATCCGCCGTACATGGATGTGTTGGGCCTTTGGCGAAAATAAAGCGGCAATACAAAGCATTCCATTCTCTGGACTACATCCTGTTGGAAATCTAATAGGACCATGGTTCTACTACTAGAGAGATCCAGCAGGAGTTTGAGAATGAACGCTGAAGAGGAAGAAATAGCATAGTTCGTGTAAAAGAAAAATAGATAAAATACTTGGTGTGAGACAAGAAGAGATGGAATACTTGGTGTGAGAGAAGTAGACATGGAATACTTGGTGTGAGAGAAGGAGAGATGGAATACTTGGTGTGAGAGAAGAAGAGATGGAATACTTGGTGTGAGACAAGAAGAGATGGAATACTTGGTGTGAGAGAAGAAGATATGGAATACTTGGTATGAGAGAAGAAGAGAGGAATACTTGGTGTGAGAGGAGACGAGATGGAATACTTGGTGTGAGAGAAGAAGAGATGGAATACTTGGTGTGAGATAAGAATTGATAGAATACTTGGTGTGAGAGAAGAAGAGATGGAATACTTGGTGTGAGACAAAAAGAGATGGAATACTTGGTGTGAGACAAAAAGAGATGGAATACTTGGTATGAGAGAAGAAGAGATGGAATACTTGGTATGAGAGAAGAAGAGATGAAATACTTGGTGTGAGACAAGAAGAGATGGAATCCTTAATGAGAGACAAGAACATATAGAATACTTGGTGTGAGAGAAGAGATATAATACTTGGTGTGAAACAAAAATAGATAAAATACTTGATGTGAGATAAGACGAGATATAATGCTTGGTGTGAGAGAAGAAGAGAAGGAGAAGAAGAGAACTCATCGCATGACTAATAGCAGAGCTGTATAAAGACGAAGGAGCAGCGGTAAAAGTTGAAGGTGCAAGATCGGAGTGGTTCAATTGTACAGAAAGAAGTACGACAAGGCTGTACCTCGTCTCGATACTTGTTCAACATGTATGCTGAAAATATAATGAGAAACGTGAGACAAGAATCAATGAAGCCTGATTTCAGACGCATAAATATAGGAGGGCTGCAGATACGGGAAATTAGATATACAGACGACACAGTGATATTAACAATAAACAAACACCGACCTACTGAATATAATTAAGTCAACCCAAAAGTTCAGCGAACAGCAAAACTTGTTTTTAAATATGAAGAAGACAAAAATAATGGCAACTGACAAAACTAAATCAAGACCCACAATTAATATTGAGAGCTGCAATTTAGAAGTGACACATTTTGATTTTTTAGGAAGTAATATAAACAATGCGGGTGACTGCGCAGTTGAGATCAAGAGAAGAACGGCAATGGCGCTGTCAAAATTAAAACAGGTAAAGAAACTATGGCAGGGTACTAACATAAAGAACCAAGTTGTGTTTACTACGAACATGTGTATTTCCTGTGGCGACGTATGGATGTGAAGCATGGACAGTAAATAAACAGTGGCCAAGAGAATAACATCATTTGAATTAAAGTGCTATAGAAGAATTCTGAGAATACCATATACAGAAATACAAACAAACCAGGAGGTGTTAAGAACAATTAACGTCCAGGAAGGCTGGCTTCTGAACACCATATTAAAGAAAAGGCTAGTTTTTTTCTGTCACATTAAGAGACACGATGGCATGGAGAGTGTGTTACTAAAGAGGATGATAGAAGGCAACAAGGACAAAGGGCGCCCAAGACGCCGTTGGGCAAAAGACATTCAAGTATTCCTGCGCATGTCACTAAAAGGGAGGGACAACTTGCTCAAGACCACGAAGAATACAAGAGATCCATAGGGAAGACTATATTCTGGAATATAGAATGTGTCACCTGATGATGATGATAAATTCATTCATTTTCCTTTAGCGCTAAAGTTAGCGCATAGGGCAGAGGTCAGATCTCTCTAATTCTGTCTGTTCAAATCTATTATGTGCGAAGATAAATATTGAGGCTAATTTAATTAAAGTTAAACTTTAGGTTGCATTACCTAAAGTAATACCAAATGATACGATAAGTAACATTTGATATTAATGTACATTAAAGTAAAATATAATGTTACATAACGTACATCAATGTAAAACTCACCGTTACAATAAAAAGAGAGCTAAATGTTTACACAGCAATATAGCACTATTTTTCACAAAATATAGAACTCTAACATAGCAATTGAGAACTTAGTGTTACTACAATATAGAACTCAGTGTTCTTACACGAACATACATCAATATAAAACTCGCGAATGTCTATAATAAATATCCATACATGTGAGTACCAAGGTTTAAAATTGATACGCGTCAAAGAAGTGCGATCTGCGACACGATCTTAGAATCGACTTACGAAGAAGAAAAAACGAATTCGAATATCTATTCAGAAGGTAAATTAACATAAGCAAGTTTGAAATTGGCGTAATTCCTCCTACCGCCCGTAAAATTACCGCAAACACTAGCTATGTTTGCAGTAAATCCTCAGTGTTAGCAACTGACGACCGATCCGCAATTAGCAAAGTGTATAACATTCGGAAAGTTTCTTTCCCTATCTTCACCAGTGATTCTCACCGTGCTCCCCGGAGCCAACAATTAAGAAAGAATATATAAATAACCAAATCGTCTGAGGGTGTCCGACAAAGTGTAGGGTGCAGCAGTAGCCAAAGTAACAAATAGTAATGCAAAATAAGATAAACAGGTTACTGGGAATACTTAACTATAAACAAATTTAGATGTTTGTTTTGTTTTGCGTTCGCTCCATTGTAACCATCACGGATATCCGTGCGATTTCCGCCGGGAGCGTGATTACGTTGTGCCACAGTTATGCGCCTTGTAGGCCTAGCACATCCGATTTCGGCATGCCTTGACAATTCGGGTGGGCTACCCTTAGCCTGTGACAGCCTCTATATCTGTCTCCAGGCAGGCGTAGTGGCGACTCTTCGCCCAGACGATTTTTGCTCTCATCTGATTCGCACGAGGTGTTCCACTGTCTATGAACTTGCCTCGTGTAATTGGACGTGCTGTGCCTGTGCCCATTGGGTACTGAACCGTTTCTCATCCGTGAGCCTGGTTCCTTAAGGGAAGAGCTCAACAGAGGAGTTGGACCCTGGCTCTTTCGCCCTCTTAGCCGAGGTGTCGTTCACCGACATCGTGTACCCCTTGTCCAAGTTCAAGTCTCACACTACGCGTTTGAGAGCAAGGCGTTCTCGAGCTGAGCGTCCTTGTACCAATAGCGCCTGAGCCCATCAGGTACTGAACCCTTTCTCTCTTCAAGTGTATTTCCGGTGTAGGAAAACCTGACAGTAGAGTTGGGTCAGGGCTATTTCGTTGTCCCTTTTGTGCCTGAGCCCATCGGGTACGGAACCCTTTCTCTTTGCAAGTGTACTTCCGTTATAGGAAACCTTGACAGTAGAGTTGGGCCAGGACTACCATCGTTGTCCCTTTCTTGCCTAAGCCCATCGGGTACAGAACCCTTTCTCTTCGCGAGCATATTTCCGGTTTAGGAAGGCTCGACATAAGAGTTGGGTTAGGTCTTCTTGCTTTACCAAACGCCAATGGATGGGTCTGGGTCTCTGCCTGTAAGGAACACAGGTAACTAGAAGCTCGTCTCGAGCTGACGGACCTTGTAGTTCCCCTTTCCTATGGACTTTTCACTTTCTATTTGCAGTTCGCGCTGCCCTCTAGCGCTGTTCTGCCCTTTCATTGTTTCATTGTACTCGGTATGAAATCTATTTGTCTCTCGCCATGCATCTACCTTCACGTGCATTTTACATTGGCCGCCCCTCCAATGTTCGGACTGGACTGACTAGCTTCACTGTATGTCGACAGTGTCGCTATATGTGGTAATGCTGGTGGTGTTGGAAATATTGTCTGTCTCTTATGCAGTCAAATATCTTTCCATCTGCTACCTCCACATTCTCGGACACGATCCCCAAATGATTTGGCCAGAATCAGCTCGAGCTGCTGTATTTCTGTTTGCAGGGTACACCGCGTGGAGGTACATTTGGGATCTTGGTTATCTGCTAACCCTGGGTCCGCCTAGAGCAATGCGTTCCCTTTGCACCCCAACAAATCTAGATAAAAAGGTATATAATTAATATGCAATAAAACAAAACGTGACAATTTTCCTACGTTGCGGTCCTATTGTGACCATTTCCAAGAAACACAACAACAACAAAAAACAAACAAAAAAAAACTAAAAAAGACAAAACCGTATATATATATTAACAGCTAAAATGACTTGATCCTGTCTCTCATAACAAAGAAACAAGGTCAAGTGAAAATATGCAGAGCGTGTCTAATAAATATCGCATTGAGTACATTCAATACGCGATCATGAATGTGCACACTATTGGAAGACAGGGAATGTGGAAGAGAGAATTAGTGCTTAAAATATGCGGCAGATATATTTTTTTCGTACTATAGATGAGTAATGACGAGGTTGTAAGGGCAGGGGGGGATGTTGAGAAAGAATTAGTAAGAAATTGGTTTCAAGGGGGAGGGGGGTTACCAATAAAGTAGAGATTTTAGAAATATACAAGAGGGATAAGCATTTGACAGTGCGTGAAATAGATATGCAAACAAATACGGACATAAATATACAAACAACAATAGATAAGAAATACATATAAAACAAAACAAAATCTAATCATAGATGTATGAAAGATACCCACACATAATGCACAAGCATGTAAATATATTTCCACACTCAAGTGAGGGCCCACACAAGAATATGCATACATATTGATACATAATGGAGATATGTGCATTAACATAAACAAACACTCACATAAATATATATATCCATATACATATATACATCTATCAACATAAACATATTTTCACATAAATAAATGCAATAACATGAACATTCGCACGCACATACACACACACACACAAATATATATATATACAGATATTCCCATGAACATTCGTTCACATGAAGATATTAACATGCAATGCTAAATATGTATACATACAAATGTGTGGCCCAAAGTGTGGCTAGTACAGATACATAGAACCATGTAAAACAAAATGCATATACAAATAACCATACTTGTGTGGGCAACTATCAATGAGAGAATTACAATAATAAATAGACATAAAAGTCACGATATGTAAATTATTGAACAAAATTATAAACAAAATTATGATATACAAATGATGTACTTGAGTGATAAATAATCACATGTTAACATTATAACAACCACATAATACAAAAATACAAAAGTCTGACTCTCACTTGAGTGTGGAAATATATTTACATGCTTGTGCATTTTGTGTGGGTATCTTTCATACATCTATGATTAGATTTTGTTTTGTTTTATGTGTATTTCTTATCTATTGTTGTTTATATATTTTTGTGCATATTATATATATATATATATATATATATATATATATATATATATATATATATATATATATATATATATATATATAAATATATATATATATATAAAAAAGTCTATGTCCATATTTGTTTGCATATCTATTTCACGCACTGTCAAATGCTTTTCCCTCTTGTATATTTCTATAGTCTCTACTTCTATTGGTAGCCCCCCCCCTTACGACCAATTTCTTACTATCTCTTTCACAACCCCCCCCCCCTTGCCCTTACAACCTCGTCCTTACTCATCTATAGTACGGGGAAAAAAATATCCGACGCATATTTTAAGCACTAATTCTCTCTTTCACATTCCCTGTCTTCCAATAGTGTGCGAATTCATGATCGCGTATTGAATGTACTCAATGAGATATTTATTAGACACGCTCTGTATATTTTCACTTGACCTTGTTTCTTTGGTATGAGAGACAGGATCAAGTCATTTTAGCTGTTAACATATATATGTTTTTTTTTATTGTTTTTTGTGTGTGTTTCCTGGAAAAGGTCCCAATAGGACCGCAACGTAGGAAAATTGTCAAGTTTTGTTTTATTGAATATTAATTATATACCTTTTTATCTAGATATTTTTCTAGTTAGGTATTCCTAGTAACCTGTTTATCTAATTTTGCATTACTATTAGGTAAGAAAGACCGAGTGTGAAATTGAGAAACTTGTACAATACGTGATTGGTTGTCTCATAAAATGTTGGGGGAAAAAATACGGTATTACAAAAACTACATCTTATAAGGAAAAATATTGTATCGCCCTGCGGCATCAAAATCCAGGGCTTCTAGCTGAAGGTGTAGAGAATAGAGCTAATATCTTCTTTTCATGCATGTTGCAATAAGCGACTATGAAATCTGACAACCTGACACCTGTGAAAAAATCAATGTCACTGCATATCTTGTCGCAATATCTCACTCTTGTCGTCTATAAAATAATCCGCACGGAAGGCGAAGAAATGAAGCCAAAGGACATTGCATATTTGTTCTTCTCTTCTTGCCGAAGACGGATGTGTCTGGCCATTGACGCAAATAAAACGATGACACAACGCATTTCCATTTTCTGGACTACATCCTGCTGGAAATATAGCTGGACCATTGTCCTGCTACAAGAGAGATCCAGTGGGAGTTTGAGAATGACCGCTGAAGAAGAAGTTCTTCTGTTGAATTTTTCTCAGTAAGATGCAAGTCTTCAAAATGCCCCCAATGTGATTTTCTCAGTATGATGCAAGTCTTAAGACAAATGTTTCCGATACCCGATGGCTCAGGGTAAATATTATCTACCTTTGCTGCGAATATGTTGAACAGTACAGATGATAGAAAAGAACCGTGTCTTAGCCTCGGACATATTCGCGCAGGATCGAATGGCCACAATCCTAAGCTTAATGCCACGTGGACAGTATGACATTAGCAATCTAGTTTACTACCCACGAAGGATGTACTCTACAAGTTAGCAAAGAGAGTGTCACTTTCTAGAAGTTATTAAACACATCCTTTAGGATGATTTCAGCCCCCTATGACTCCTTCTTGCATGATCGTGTTAGATACGTCTTTGGAAAGGTAGAAGGTGAATGTACTGTAAAGAAGAAAAGAAAACAATTGTTTTATTTAACAAACCCATTTCCTCAGTTTCGTGGTAATACCTACGTTTTGGTCTGATGTGTTATGACCTTTCGTGTGGAAAACTATTAAAAGAGAGAGTTGGTGACCCATTTTTGTGCTTACTTCCTAGTACTTCTTCTGCGTCTGTTCTCTGATAACCAACAAAAAAGTTGGTGTGATTTCCACCGGGGAGCGCGATGTACTTTGTGCTGCTAATTCCACCTGCAGCCTCAACACTCCCGGACACGATCCCAAAAGTGTTTGCCAGAAGCAGCACTATCCGCATACTTCTGTTTCCAGGATGCACCACGAGGAGGTACTTTTGGGATCATCGTTATCTGCTAATCCTGAGTCTGCCGAGAGTAATACGGTACCATTTGCACCCCAGTTCATAGAACTAAATGCCTTGTTAATATTTCCTATAGGGTTCGACTCTCCCAAACCACTTTCCTCCATATCTTACCTAGCTTGGGTTGGAATCCATCTTATAGATATGTATATATCTACGGCTCACTTTCTAAAACTATTTTTCAAGGAACAGTCAAGAATAGAAGAAGTGGAGCCCAAACAAAATTGTGGATTGATAACATCAGGGAATGATCTGAGCGTGATTTTTTCTACACTTCTGGCTGCGGATTGCGATTTTTGGAGAGCGTATTGTTCTGTTGTCTCCATTGTATGATCCCTGCGACCATGATGTGTTATATGTATCATTTTTATTATATCCCTATGGATAAATCTTCAAAAGATTTTGACAAGGTCTGGACATAAAGATTTGGAAATGATAGTGAAGCTGCAAAGAAATGGAATCAGAGGTAACATGAATAAGTGGAAACGATCCTTCTTTCACAATCTGAAAGCAATGATACATTCTAAACCACTACGAAAAGTCACAACAGCAAAATGTTCGACTACATAATTTAGTTCCTCAGGGCTGAATACTATCTCTAACTCTGTGTATTGTGTTCATAAATGATATAATCTTCTAACTGCCGGAAAATGTGTAAGAGCCGCCATGTATTGATGATGACTTGGAGGCGTGGTGTGTAGAAGAGAACATATACAGATCGCTAACAATAAAAATACAACAGACAGCCCACAACATATCAACTTTTTCAGAGAAATGGATGGTAAAGTTTAGTGTTGAAATATTCTCAACAAAACATTCTACATATAAGGACAAGGTATGGGAGATAAAACTTAAAAATGCACATATCTAAATAAAAGAAGAGCCAGTATACCTGGATACCACATTAGATAAGTGATTGACATGAAAGCCTTACAGTGGGAAAATGGAGGCAAAGACAAGAAAGAAACGTATCATCTTGAGGAAATTGGCAGGAACATGCTGGTGGGTCAATGAGACAACTTTAAAGAAGGTATATACAGATGCAATTAGATCAGTATTAGAATACGGAGCAACAGCGTGGACTCCAGCAGCCAAATCTCATCTACAAGCTCTGGACAAGATACAAAATAAACACTTCGCCTTATCACATGAGCCATGAAGACCTCTACAATAAAACAATTAGGAAAAAAATACAGACATCACCCCATTACCATACATGTGAGATAAGAAGAGATGGAGAAGAAGAGAACACATCACATGACTAAAAGCAGAACACATCGCATGACTAAAAGCAGAACACATCACATGACTAAAAGCAGAACACATCACATGACTAAAAGCAGAACACATCACATGACTAAAAGCAGAACACATCACATGACTAAAAGCAGAGCTGTATAAAGATCAAGGAGCAGCGGTAAAATGGAGGAT
This sequence comes from Meghimatium bilineatum, assembly GCA_034231615.1. Lineage (NCBI taxonomy): Eukaryota > Metazoa > Mollusca > Gastropoda > Stylommatophora > Philomycidae > Meghimatium > Meghimatium bilineatum. Next base: position 17,444,794 of record CM067313.1, read on the forward strand.
CATGTTTCATGCAGAAATGTACAAGAGCATGCCAGCACACCCAGTGAAGACCATATTTATGATCTAGCCAGTGGAAGGCTGAAGAGAAGTCGTTTTCTTCATCCTTCTTCTTTTTCTTCTGCGATCTGTTTACTATGCTCATAAGTCTATACAGGAAGGTGGGCCTCCTCCATGAATTCAGTCGTCAGCAGGAGGTCCTCACGGTTGCCCCACAGCTTCACCTTCAGATCTGTCTCTTGTGGCCATATTTTGGTTCTCACGTCATCAAAGAGTGGGCATGTCTGGAGAATATGTTCTGGAGTCTGGGGACCCTTTTGACATGGGCACTGGTCAGTTTGGGCAGCCTTAATTTTGTGGAGATGTGCTTGTAGTCTGCAGTGTCCTGTGCGAAGTCTAAAAATTGTGGTTTGTTGTGACCTGTTTAGCTTTAGAATAGGGTCGTGTGGAAAGTTACTGCCTGTTCTCTGACTCCATGTATGTTTGTATTTTCCTTTGATGAGGGTTTTTGCTTCAGTCAGTGATATTCTATGCTGGAATTGTTCCTTTTTTGCACCTGCTTGTGCCAGTCTGTCAGCTCCTTCATTTCCTGCAATTCCACAGTGTGCAGGGATCCACTGCAGCACAACTTTATTGTTGGCAGATAGTTGATTTAGAAGTTCTACAGTTGTTTTTGTTAGGAGATCTTTAGGTTCCTTTTGGGTGGTTTGGAGTACTGACATGCAGTCACACAAGAAGACTATTTCTTCATCCAAAAAACTAAACAAAGAATAGAGGGAAGAGCTACCAGACATATCAAAGGACATATACCACCACCACTTTTCTCAGTTCCGTGGGAGCGATGTCAAAATCTCACTATCAGAACCGCAATAAACAACAACTATACTATGAGAGAAATGAGCACTTTCTATAAGAAAACAATAGTATGCAACAAGACTGACTATGTGTACCCCAGAGAAGCGTGGATACAAGTATATACTGATGGTTCAGATAAAAAATCCAGAAAAAGAACATGAACCCATATGCTTCCCATACAGAATATTCTGCTCCAACTACCCTGCAGAATCACCGGTCTTAAACATTGCTCACAATAATTACAAACACAAATAATTACGATTACAAATAATACAATGAGCACAGGTTGTATTTCATACTGATGCAATGTCAGTCCTACAAGACCTTGACAGCGATAAATTGCCAGACCTGAGAGAAGGCATACGAGAAGTAAGCATCGAAATAAGGGTAGTTCTACAGTGTATGATATCTCACTGTGTCATATCAGGGAATGAAAAATCAGATATGATTGATTGAACTCGTCGTATACGTTTTGCACAGTGAGGATACTATATCTGGTTAGTAGTCACAGTGATGATACTATATCTGGTTAGTAGTCACAGTGATGATACTATATCTGGTTAGTAGTCACAGTGATGATACTATATCTGGTTAGTAGTCACAGTGATGATACTATATCTGGTTAGTAGTCACAGTGATGATACTATATCTGGTTAGTAGTCACAGTGATGATACTATATCTGGTTAGTAGTCACAGTGATGATACTATATCTGGTTAGTAGTCACAGTGATGATATTATATCTGGTTAGTAGTCACAGTGATGATACTATATCTGGTTAGTAGTCACAGTGATGATACTATATCTGGTTAGTAGTCACAGTGATGATACTATATCTGGTTAGTAGTCACAGTGATGATACTATATCTGGTTAGTAGTCACAGTGATGATATTATATCTGGTTAGTAGTCACAGTGATGATACTATATCTGGTTAGTAGTCACAGTGAGGATACTATATCTGGTTAGTAGTCACAGTGATGATACTATATCTGGTTAGTAGTCACAGTGAGGATACTATATCTGGTTAGTAGTCACAGTGAGGATACTATATCTGGTTAGTAGTCACAGTGAGGATATTATATCTGGTTAGTAGTCACAGTGAGGATACTATATCTGGTTAGTAGTCACAGTGATGATACTATATCTGGTTAGTAGTCACAGTGATGATACTATATCTGGTTAGTAGTCACAGTGATGATATTATATCTGGTTAGTAGTCACAGTGATGATATTATATCTGGTTAGTAGTCACAGTGATGATACTATATCTGGTTAGTAGTCACAGTGATGATACTATATCTGGTTAGTAGTCACAGTGATGATATTATATCTGGTTAGTAGTCACAGTGATGATATTATATCTGGTTAGTAGTCACAGTGATGATATTATATCTGGTTAGTAGTCACAGTGATGATACTATATCTGGTTAGTAGTCACAGTGATGATACTATATCTGGTTAGTAGTCACAGTGATGATATTATATCTGGTTAGTAGTCACAGTGATGATACTATATCTGGTTAGTAGTCACAGTGATGATACTATATCTGGTTAGTAGTCACAGTGATGATACTATATCTGGTTAGTAGTAGACCTATATGAATTTTTGCCGTGCTAATGGCGCTGTCTTGATAACAAAGTGGATGTCGCACATGTCGACTGCAACAGCCCCAACACTTGCGCCTGATGGTGTCCTCTAAGAGAACATTTAGTGCATCGACGATACAAGTATCGTATAACAAAACACATGCGTTATTACATACACCAGGTATGATACGATAAGAAGCTGTTCTCGTTGTGTTTTATGTTACCTGCGATTCTCAGAACTCAATGTTTCTTGCTACCTTGTGACTAACTTAGCCCCAAATACTTATTTGGGAAACACAGTAAATATCTGGTTTTTTGTGTAATGTGTCGCCACATTATTTGTACCCAGTGGATACTAAATTTGACCTTTAAATGGACTGAGCAAAAACTCAAAAATGCGGCCACCTGCTACTTTTAAATATCGTAAACAAATGTGAGGAACGAATGCATGTGTAACTGTCACTTTTTTAAACGTATAAGCTGTAGACAAACTAGATTGGTTAAAGAATTGATTTCTAACGTTAAAGAAACAGGCTACCCAGTGTTAAGTACACCCCAGTCAGCCCAAGTGTAATTGAATACTGTTCTCACTGTATTATTGAAGAGAATATAAGATAAACTTGCAACAATGCCCATACATTATTTGAACTGTTAAAAACACGCTACAGCAGCTACCCATTCCACAACAACCAGATATTTACTGAGTTTTCCAAGCAAGTATTTGGGACTAAGATACAGTTTCAATGTAACAAGAAATCAGAGTTCTTAGAATCACTGGTAACATAAAACACAACGTGAACTTCATTAGCGTATCATACCAGGTGTATGTAAAAACTCACGTGTTCTGCTACGCTCGACTTTACTACATGCGCTAGTACTTACGTAAAGCACGTCGATAATTGTTACAATGAACGGACAGACTATCAAACTATAGAGTATAAGTACGAAAAAATACAAATAAAATACAAAACAGTTTCTCCGTTTCAAACTTAAGGACTTTTTCAAGAAAACACAAGTCATACAGTGAACAATCGGTTTAAAAAAATAATAAAGGATCGATTACAAAAGCATTAAACAGCAGAGATTTAATAGAACAGACATCCAAGATAACAATGACGTACATATACACATGTATTGTCATAGAGAAGAGCTTTAACAATATATGAGGCATGAGAACAAAATAAAACAACTATGCCTAAAATAAAATTAACGACAACATAATAACTCCCGTAATCTAAATAAATGAATGATCTGTATTAATACCACATGCCTTAATAAGGGTACCAAACTGCAATATATATATAGTGTGGTGTGAGATGTTAGTGATCTCACATTTCAGAGGCTTTGCAAATGAGGGCGGTAGCCATTTCCCTCACAGTCTTTACTTCCCGGATTAATCCGGTACCCATTTAAGGCTGTGTCGACCTGGGAGTCGTTGCGATCTGAAAAACATTTCCGCCTCAACTGGGGAATGAATTCATGACCACTCATATGCGAAGCCTGTGCACTAACAACTGCGCTATTCGGCTCCCTAAGGCATATTGAAGGTATATTGGAATTTAAACGAGAAAATTGCAAAACCCTCTGCGCCACAGAAAGTGCAAGTGCTGAAATAGAGCCAAATCATGGATTTTATTTTAACCATATTCCATTTTCATTAACCATTTTTATTATCGACATGCCAGCATGATCAATATGAGGGGCCATAAATATATCAGAAAACCAAGATCATTGTTCCAATGTCCTTGTCTCGGCCGATAGCTTTTTGTAGTGTGTATAGGGATTTAACTATAAAGAAAAATACGCAGAAAACAAAATAAAAGTCAACAACTAATAGAAGCTATACGTTTCTGTATTGTTATACAGTTTTACAGTCTTGCTTATTATCGAGTGTCGTACTAACTACATGTGAGTATATTGTACATATCAAACAGCTGTGTCATGTAATTTATTGAATAAGAAGAGTATCTCTTCTTAGTTTGTTTGCAATTTGTTTAGATGTTAATATTTTCCTCATGCCATTGAAAGTACTTTTAGTCATTCCTAATATTCTTTTAACTTCTTTTTCACATCTACCATCATTTGTGATTATGTGTCCTAGATATGCATAATTATATGCATAATAATAACTTATTGCAGTTTCTCTTTTGCTTTTTATGTTTAGCACCTGTTCTTCTGTGACTTTGTTGATTATCATGATTTATGTTTTTGACGTTTATTTTCTTTGCTATATGTTTTAGTCCATTTTCTTTGCTATATGTTTTAGTCCATTTTCTTTGCTATATGTTTTAGTCCATTTTCTTTGCTATATGTTTTAGTCCATTTTCTTTGCTATATGTTTTAGTCCATTTTCTTTGCTATATGTTTTAGTCCATTTTCTTTGCTAGATTTATCCACGTGATCTATTAGTCTGTGTAGCTCCTGTTCACTTTCTGCTAAAAGGATATTATCAACTGTATATCTTAGGTTGATTATTATGTTCCCACTGATCTTGTGTAATGGGACATTTCTTCGGTATGTTTAAAGATATTCTTTGTAAAAAAAATTTCGTTTCTGCATTTTTGGAATTTGCTCAAGTTGTATGATCGCTGAAGTCTAGTTATGAGTGCAAGAATTGGTTAGATTCTGTATACAAGAAAGATTTTGATTGCACCTCGGAAAGAAAAAATCATGTCCCAACCGCGAATTGAACCCAGAACCTCAAGGGTCTGAGAGCGGCTTTTACACGGCCATGCTCTCCACTCTGTGCAGATATTAAATAGGCTGGGTGATAAAATACATCCTTGTCTTACCCCTCTTTTTATTTGCACGTATGATGAGTAGCTGTTTTCACACCTAATTGATGCAGTTTTCTCCCAATTTATATTTTTAATTTGTCTATCTTTTTCATCTATGCCTATTTCTTGTAGAAATTCAGTTCATTTTTAATTTCGGACTCTGTCAAAGGTCTTGCTGTAGTCTGTCAAAGGTCTTGCTGTAGTCTGTCAAAGGTCTTGCTGTAGTCTGTCAAAGGTCTTGCTGTAGTCTGTCAAAGGTCTTGCTGTAGTCTGTCAAATTTCTTGCTGTAGTCTGTCAAATGTCTTGCTGTAGTCTGTCAAAGGTCGTGTTGTAGTCTGTCAAAGGTCGTGCTGTAGTCTGTCAAAGGTCTTGCTGTAGTCTGTCAGAGGTCTTGCTGTAGTCTGTCAAAGGTCTTGCTGTAGTCTGTCAAAGGTCTTGCTGTAGTCTGTCAAAGGTCTTGCTGTAGTCTGTCAGAGGTCTTGCTGTAGTCTGTCAGAGGTCTTGCTGTAGTCACATGACAAAGTTAATTAAAAACTACGATGAAGTCAAATCTGTTAGGTCGTAGACAAAAATATTGCGGCATCCATGTAAAAACCATGACACAATACATTCTATTCTCCCTACTATATTTTGCTAACCAGCAGAACTGCGAGAACAATAATAGAAGAAGGTACCTGGTGGTTTGATTATAAGTTCAAGTTATGAGATCGATGTAGTTTATTTATTAGTTCAAGTTATGAGATCGCTGTAGGTTAATTATGAGTTCTTCTTCTTCTTCTTCAGCGTTCATTCTCAAACTCCTGCTGGATCTCTCCTGTAACAGTACTACTAGATCTCCAGCAGGATGCAGTCCAGAGAATGAAAATGCGTTGTGTCGCCGTTTTATTTGCGCCAATGGCCCGACACATCCGTCTTCGGCGGAAATTATGCGTATAAGTTATGAGATCGCTTTAGCTTGTTTATGAGTTCACTCTATGAGATCGGTTTACTTTGTTAATAAATTCAAGTTATGATCAGTGTACACCAGACAATTCTATAGGTTTCCTGTCTCAATAAACCCATCAAAGGTAGCGGATACTATGTCCTGTTTGTTTTTGATTAATCATTATGTTCATATATCAATTATTTTTCTTTTTCCGAGCCGTTTCTGTTTGCTATACTCCAATCACTCGCAATCTTAAGGCCCACTATGATTAACATTTCATATAATCTTCTGAAGGGACAAGGTCCCTCAATGCTCTGATTGTTATAGAATGGCTAATTTTTTTTATACTGTGACAATGTTTAACTGGCTTGAGTTTGCTTACAAATCGGTGTGGTGTTCATTGTGGTTGCTTATATTGGTGTACTAGTTCTGCATTGGCTGTAGGAGAGGATGCCAATAAGTAACTCACAAACAAATGTGAAAAGTAATAAAAATGCAATCAGTAATTTTCAAAAAAAAAAAAAAAACATTTCATTTTTTGATTATCATGTTACAACATCAAGTATGTCGCAGGCACGATTCCTTGTCAAAAACAATACTGCAGGGAACTGTCGAGGGTGGAAGAAGCAGAGGAGGACAAATAACGACATGGACAGACAACATCAAGGAATGGACAGGGCTAGATATTTCCACACTCATCCGCATCGCTGAGGATAGAATTCGCTGGAGGACTCTGTGTGCTGAAGCTTCCAATGTGGTACCCCTACGACCCTGAAGGGTTATGGGTTTTATTGATTGATATTATTGATATTGATGTAGAAAATGTGTGATGATATGATGATAGTTGCACAGGTAATTGTTGTACATGCATGTGCTGCACACCGGATTAATGGTGACCATGCTTCAACAGTGATCAAGGAATGAACAGCGTGCAGGAAGTTGTGAAATTGTTTTTGGCACATGGAGTTTCTGCTAAAGACATTCATGAGGAAATGGTTGCTGTTTACTTTCAGAACTGTTTATCACGTAAAGGTTGGAAAATTGAGTAAATCCATTTTCATACGGACGCATATTACATACTGATGACGTTCGATCTGGTCGTTCAGGCAAATATGCAACATAAGCAACTGCTCAGAGATTATAGCTGACAAGAAAATAACGATATACAGGGTAGCAACCGCAATAGGGTGTGCGCATACTGTAACCTACAGCACAATGCATGACCAATCGAAATTCCAGAAAGTGTGTTAACTGTGGCTCCAAAAGAACTGACTGACAACATAAAACTAATAAAAATGGGTATGTCTTTGCAACATCGTTGTCAATAAGTTAAAGAACAAGAAGACATGTTGAAGTTTAATTTCACATGGTATGAATCATGGTTGCATCAACATCTATCTGAAGTGAAGTGTGTTTCAGTGATGTCGAAATCAAGATCTACCAGAAGTGAAGCGTGTTTCAGTGATGTAGAAATCAAGATCTACCAGAAGTGAAGCGTGTTTCAGTGATGTAGAAATCAAGATCTACCAGAAGTGAAGCGTGTTTCAGTGATGTAGAAATCAATATCTACCAGAAGTGAAGTGTGTTTCAGTGATGTCGAAATCAAGATCTACCAGAAGTGAAGCGTGTTTCAGTGATGTAGAAATCAATATCTACCAGAAGTGAAGTGTGTTTCAGTGATGTAGAAATCAATATCTACCAGAAGTGAAGTGTGTTTCCGTGATGTGGAAATCAATATCTACCAGAAGTGAAGTGTGTTTCAGTGATGTAGAAATCAAAATCTACCAGAAGTGAAGTGTGTTTCAGTGATGTAGAAATCAATACCTACCAGAAGTGAAGTGTGTTTCAGTGATGTGGAAATCAATACCTACCAGAAGTGAAGTGTGTTTCAGTGATGTAGAAATCAATACCTACCAGAAGTGAAGTGTGTTTCAGTGATGTAGAAATCAATATCTACCAGAAGTGAAGTGTGTTTCCGTGATGTGGAAATCAATATCTACCAGAAGTGAAGTGTGTTTCAGTGATGTAGAAATCAAAATCTACCAGAAGTGAAGTGTGTTTCAGTGATGTAGAAATCAATACCTACCAGAAGTGAAGTGTGTTTCAGTGATGTGGAAATCAATACCTACCAGAAGTGAAGTGTGTTTCAGTGATGTAGAAATCAATACCTACCAGAAGTGAAGTGTGTTTCAGTGATGTAGAAATCAATATCTACCAGAAGTGAAGTGTGTTTCAGTGATGTGGAAATCAATATCTACCAGAAGTGAAGTGTGTTTCAGTGATGTAGAAATCAATACCTACCAGAAGTGAAGTGTGTTTCAGTGATGTAGAAATCAATATCTACCAGAAGTGAAGTGTGTTTCCGTGATGTGGAAATCAATATCTACCAGAAGTGAAGCGTGTTTCAGTGATGTAGAAATCAATATCTACCAGAAGTGAAGTGTGTTTCAGTGATGTAGAAATCAATATCTACCAGAAGTGAAGTGTGTTTCCGTGATGTGGAAATCAATATCTACCAGAAGTGAAGTGTGTTTCAGTGATGTAGAAATCAAAATCTACCAGAAGTGAAGTGTGTTTCAGTGATGTAGAAATCAATACCTACCAGAAGTGAAGTGTGTTTCAGTGATGTGGAAATCAATACCTACCAGAAGTGAAGTGTGTTTCAGTGATGTAGAAATCAATACCTACCAGAAGTGAAGTGTGTTTCAGTGATGTAGAAATCACTATCTACCAGAAGTGAAGTGTGTTTCAGTGATGTAGAAATCAATATCTACCATAAGTGAAGTGTGTTTCCGTGATGTGGAAGCCCTGTTCTTTACCTTCTGCCAAAACAATTTAAATTTGCTCTATCAACATAAAAGGTTATACTCACAATATTCTGAGATTCTCAAGAACTACTCTTAAGACATTATAAGAAAAGGTGCCATGTGAATGATGGTTATTGATTGTGCATTAACATCACTGTTCTCTGGCAGACCAACTGGTATTCAGTTTCCCCTAGCAGACGACGAAACGTATTCATAGTAATGTGGTTCCTGTGATACGCTGGTTGCCCACACGTCTCATTCTGCCACGAACACGTCGAAATCTACAAATACCACATTTAGATCTACATTTAATACCGAATTTTGAAACTCTATGCGTTTTTGTATTAGCGCACCCCCTTATCCATTGTCACCTCCTAATCTACTGACGTCTTGGATACACGATTGTGTACTCTACCTCATTACCACGAACACCAGTGTAACCTGGGAAGTAGACAAATATGATACCCCAGTACTTGGATATAGCTATAAATACCTAATAAATATTGACACTGGCCATTTTTAATCTTTCATAACATGTAGGATGTTTCACAAAGTAACCGCTTGCGTAAATGAGGTTCCAGAGAGACGTTGCACGACAACAATAACAGTGCTGACTTCCATTCTCAAACTAGATGTACTTTTTCCGTATACTCCGCTGGTCTCGGCAACGACTCTACCACGAGATCTAACTTTAAAATCCTTCCTAGCACCCATTATATAATTCAATTGCTGCTTCAGAATTTAATTGAAAGGAAATTTATATAATCATGTAGGACTAAAGAAATACGGTTCCATAATGGCAATCCCACATCACATACGGTTCCATGTATCCAACAAAGAATTGCTCACATGATATGGTTGGTTGTTTGGTTGCTGATCAAGCGGTCCATGGGCTCATGCCCTTTGACCTAATGCCATTAAATAGCATTATATTGCTGTGAAGTCTGTGGATTTTCGGCACACCCCGCGACAGAGCCAGAGAATAACTATCACACCTCCAGGGGGGGGGGTAGATTTCAACCTATGCACTGCTCCTAGCCACTGTAGCCATGATAGGTTTCACTGTGCTCATTCCCGTCCACCAATTGACTACTGGTTATACTGAACTTCTCTATTGCTCTAGGCATTCAACCAAATGTTCAAGTCAAAAGGATTGTCACGTCCTGAGTCACTGTGCCTCTATGATGGGTCTCAGCCATAGAAAAAAAACAGCGCTGTCAGTATCCTCCTCCCCAGTGCTGCACAGTACATCTCTGGCTCCTTCCCAACCACAGAGGGTGCATAGATATATATTCAGGTAAACATGAAACACATATTTCAACAACAAAATAACAGCATAATTGTATAGATGACGTACCATGAAGCTACTCTAAGAAGCTAACCTCAATATAACGGCATGTCATCCACTAAGGTTTTCTGTTGCATGGGTGGTTTGTCTAGTGGGCCTTTGGTGGGACCCACAGACGCAACCACATGCGTAGAAATACTGTTCCATCATGACAATTCCACATCACGCACGGCTCCATGTATCCAACACAGAACTGATCACATAATATGGTAAAATACTGGAACATTCGTCTCACAGAATTGAACTATTTTCTGCGCGATCATCACTGGTTTTGCCCACTCAAAAACACACCTTGGTGAAATGTAAATCAAACGTATCGGGAATGACAGTGTTTAATCACGAAGTAAAAATGTGTAGCAAAATACGAACCCAAAAAATGTATATGCTGCAGGTATTGCCACATTGATAAATCGATGTGATGAATACTTCAATGTTGGTGAAATTTATGAGGAGAAGTACGGGAACAATCTTATCTTGTCTTGTCTTATCCATGTGTGCCATTAGGTGCCATGAGGAGCCGAAGTCTTCTTTATTTCGCTAACTGTGATGAGACTGCAATAGTGTTTTCTTTGATTTCTGTATTTATCTGATGTCAACTGTCCATCTTTGTCTGGGTTTTCCCTGTTTCTCTTTTCAAATGATCTTTTATTGATGGAATGCGATCTGGTTCCATTGTGATTAGGTGGCCGGACGATTTGATCTGTTGTATATCTATGTATTCTTTGCACGATATTGTTTTCACATGAACAATATGGGTAGAAAATTACATATTTATGTCATGTTCGTCACTTATTCATTTTTCCTGGCCATTTGTAACTTACCTATTGACTCCCCGTCAATATTATCTATGTAAAACACAAGATCGATCAGCGCACATACTATCAGACTATATGGTACGGATATGGACAAATTACAGATAACAATAAAAATATTAAAGACAGTTTCAACGTTTCTACCACAGTGTATTTTTTCCACTAAATTATACCCGGAAAAACAGTAAAAGAACATTACAAATAAAGGCACTATAACATCATGGAAAATCATGGAAAATTCTGGAAAAAATAAAATAGAAAAGAAATTGCTAATGTTACGAATTTTTTTTTCCGGTTGCAACATACGGCTGTGAAACATGGACTAAGTAAAACAGCGGCAAAGAAGATCAACGACTTCGAGCTGAAATGCTACAGAAAGATACTTAGAATATCATAGAAGGAAAAACTCAGAAACTCAGATATTATAAACACATTGAAGATTCCAGAGTGTTGGTTACTAAACACAATAACAAAAAGAAAACTACGCCTGTTTGGTCATATAAAGAGACACAACTGTTTAGAAAGACAAACAATGGAGGGAAGAGTATCTGGAAAGAGGAGAAAGGGCAGACCAAGAAGACGATGGACTGACGACATTAAAGATAACATGAATACATCGCTAGAAAATGCAAGCCACATCGCCCAAGACAGAGAGAGGTTCAGAGAGTTCATTGGGAAGACAACGTTCTTGAAGGAATACGTCATGTGACACAACAAAATCATTAGACAGCAGACATTTTATCGCAGACAACAAAGGTAACACTGACGCAGATATATTGTCATGGAGACGCGCATTAACACATTTTGGGAACGAGAACCACAGGAAACAACTGTGCCTAAAAAAAACATGAAAGGCCACCAACACAAAGAAGGCCACCACCCATATCTAAAAAAAATTAATGACCTTGCCACCGAAGACGGATGTGTGTGGCCATTGATGCAAATAAAACGGCGACACGACGCATTTCCATTCTCTGGACTACATTGAACTGGAAATCTAGTAGGACCATTGTGCTATTACAAGAGAAATTCAGCGGGAGTTTGAGTATGAACGCTGAAGAAGAAGAATGACCTGTATTAAGACCAAGTGACTTATTGGTATCAAATTGAAATATATAGATATTTTCATGAGTATACTTAGTTATATTGTCTGTGGTACAAGATTGTAAGACAGTGACCTGAATATCATGAACAAGTAGAAGATCAGCGCCATTGTCCGTACATTACATGTGATGATCATTTTCTACTTCAGTTACAATTATGTTCGTGACCAGAGTAGCCCAATGCTGGCCGTACATGTCATTGGACAAGAGATCATAGTATTATCATTGTGGATAGTATTTGCTCTTCCCGTGACTATAGCTAGACACCTCTAACTAGCTGTTGAAGTTATCGTTATTTTTATTCACAAGATGCGGCACCTTTTTTTTTTTACTGTAGCGCAAGATGTTGACCAAGTTCTGTTTTTGTTTAGCGTCTTTCTATGTATCATGTTTTATGTTAAATGTTTACAGTGGTCTTTATCGAATCCTTATAGTACGTCTTTTTGGTCACTTTCAGAACTTATTCTCCTCGTGCAATTAGTGTATAGCACAACAGAGATGTTTGAATCTTTCGGTGAATCACATCTGCTTTTAGTAATATGTGACATATATTTTTTATATCACGACTAACTTTTTTTAGTTCACCTAGTTCACATACTCCCGGTCACAAAGTAACTAGTATTTGCTCCCGTTTGAACATCGTACAGGAAAGGAAATTCTAAGCGCTCTTATAAAAAGTATAAGCTCAAGTCTAAAAACACATATCACATACCACGATCGACACAACAGAATTGTGCATCCATTGTACCATCCATATGATAGACAAACACATTGTACCATCCATATGATAGACAAACACATTGTACCATCCATATGATAGACAAACACTTGTTGCAGATATCATCATCATGTGACATATTCTTTCCAGAATGTGGTCTTCCGTATGGATTCTCTGAACACTCCGCGATTCGGGGCTAGTCGACCTGCCGCAGCTAGAGACATGTTTAAACACTGCACGATCGCCGTCTTGGTCTCCCACTTTCCCTGTAGCCGTTAACTCTGCGTTCAGCTATTAATCTTTCCATGCTTTTATGTCTCTTTATATGACCAAAATAAAAATAAATAAAAACACAGCTTTCTTGTTAGGATGTTGTTTAGGAGCCAGCCCTCATCGACGTTTATTATCTTAATATTTCTTGATTTTTCTTTCTAGCTGTCCATAGAATAACGTAACGTTCTTCTCATTTTGAAAGCAGCGATTCTCTTTGTTACTATTTTATTTAATGTCCATGCCTCACAACCGTATACCAATTCAATTTTGGATATTCTGAACACACGTTGGGTATAACTATACCCAAAATGAAATGAAGACCATATAAGTACTTGGTCATGGAGTCTTTTATAATGAAAACAGGTGCGACACTGCTCTGTGCTTGGTGTTGATTGCTACTTTGTCAGTTGTCAATGTGTAAATTTGAAAACGAACGACTCGAAAGCACCCTGTGAGAATCGTTACATGACAGAAAACTTAGCATTGCTTTCAACTTGAAGACTATGTACAAAAATTCACCGTGTGCTCTGAGAGATGAGAAAAGCGGATGTTTGCAGTGTGTAAATACGGAAATATCCCACGCTTTCATCTACAACAGATAAGCAAATTGTGGGTTTTTAGGTTTGAGAACTTACTTTGTTAATCATTGAATACAATTCGTTCGTTTTTTAAATTTAAGTATGCCCAATGTAATAGAACACAATAATTTAAGTATACATAAAGTAATAGAAATCAAATATTTAAGTATACACAAAGTAATAGAACTCAAATATTTAAGTATACACAAAGTAATAGAACTCAAATATGTAAGTATACACAAAGTAATAGAACTCAAATATTTAAGAATACACAAAGTAATAGAACTCAAATATTTAAGTATACACAAAGTAATAGAACACAAATGTTTTTTACGTTTTCTTTTACGTTCTGTCTCAAATTATATACATTAGCTCTATGTAGTCATGAGAACTAAACACATTAGCTCTATTCTATATAGTCAGGAGAACTAAACACAGTAGCTCCATGTAATCAGGAGAACTAAACACATTTGCTCTATGTGGACAGGAGAACTAAACAAAATAGCTCTATATAGTCAGGAGAACTAAACACATTAGCTATATGTGTTCAGGAGAACTAAACACCTTTAGCGGTATGTACTCAGGATAACTAAGCACAATAGCTCAGGAGAACTAAACACATTAGCTCTCTGTAGTCAGGAGAACTAAACACATTAGCTCTCTATGGTCAGGAGAACTAAACACATTAGTCTATATTTAGCCAGAAGAGCTAAACACATTAGCCTGTATTTAGTCAGGAGAACTAAACACATTAGCTCTATGTAGTCAGGAGAACTAAACACATTAGCTCTCTATGATCAGGAGAACTAAACACATTAGCCTGTATCTAGTCAGGAGAACTAAACACAGTAGCCTGTATGTAGTCAGGAGAACTAAATACATTATTGAATGACTTTTATATTGACTGTAACATACGTACCTTTCGTTCAACACATCTGGACTTTTTTCCCACTCTGTGGTAGTGGACGGTCAACTCTACCATTATTCCTAATATATCAATTTAGCTATGTTCATCTTCTACGATACGCACATCAGGTCACAGTGTTGTTTACAGCAGGTCACAGTGTTGTTTAAAGCAGGTCACAGTGTTGTTTACAGCAGGTCACAGTGTTGTTTAAAACGGGTGACGTGTTCTTTCTTTCTAATTGAAGATTATTACTTTTATATTATAATTTGGTTGCTGATTCGGTTAGGTGATAAGTTGAGAAAGTGTGTTGTACGTATGAATCTTCATCGTATGTGATGGTTGGCTGGTCTGATTGTTGGTGATTGGTATTGTCACAAGGTGAATGGTCAAGAAGGCGCGTGATGTATTTCCGTGTTCTATTTGTGAGAGGAGTTTGGGTTGTTACTCTGTATGTTGCCGCGTTACACAGTGATAGATGTTCTGTACAAAATATCCACACAGTTCTGTAATATAACAGACTGACTATTGGAGTAAAAACGTTCAACTTATTAATTTCAAATAAGCGACATCAACTTCCGGCACAAATAGTAACAATAAACTGTGGTCTAGCTTCTCATAGACAATAGCAGCAGTAATAGTAATATACGTTTCATAGATAAACGACATTAACTTCAAGTAATACTACCAATCAACAGTGGTCTATATTCTACGTATTCCTGGTCAGCCTGAATATTGCTGACAAATAATACCTTCAGTGCAATGCCAGTCATACAGACTACAGCTCTACAGTCAATGTGGTCATTTTTGAACAATAAGTAAACTCCAACGTAATTCTGGTCAGCTTGAATTCGCTGACAATCAATACATTCAGTATAATGCCGGTCACTCAGAATACAGCACTCTGCCTTCTAAGCTCTGACTCAAACTTACCCAAACTGCTCAAAACTAAACCGAAAACTGACTAAAACTAAACTGACCATCACTCAAATTCACCATAACTAAAACTGAACTGTCCGTTCTCGAAACAACCAACTTTTCGCTTACTCAATCGCTCACAACAAACACGCAGTATCAGGCGTATAACAACTAGTGATTGAACCAGTGCTTAATAGTGCTGGTAGAGTGAATAGGTGGGGGGGGGGAGTAGGGTGTCATATTGCAATCATTGCAGATCAGACTACATGGGAATGAACGAACAGTTAGTCTGGACTCATACTGTCACACCTTCAGGTCACGGTGTTGTTTTTCTTTGTTGGACTTCCGAGCTCTAGCAAAACCTGATAGAAAATCAATGACACAACCCACATACTTCAAGATTAAACATATTAGTTGTATCACTCTGGCAAAGTCGGGTGTGTTTGGTCATTGGTGCGAATCGAACAGTGACTCAACGCATTTCTTGTGCCTGGACTTACATTCTGCTGGAAGACTAGTTAAGACCATTGTTCTGCTATAAGATAAATCCGGTGGGAGTTTGGAGAGGAACGTGCAAATGGATATCATACTAGAAAATGAAATATCTCTTAGACCTGGTACTAGAAAAATATGTATCTCAGAGAAATCGTAATGAAAAACTGAATATCTCTGAGATATGGTAATGAGACATTAAATATCTCTAAGATATCGTAACGAGAAACTGAATATTTCTATCGTAAATATAAACTGTTTATCTAAGAAATATCGTAATAAAAATAATGAATATCTCTGAGATTTAATTGCTGAGAATGTAATATTTCTCAGATTTCATACTGAAATAAGTAACACTTTTTAAAATCTAATTGGTTTTTGTTGTTCATTTTAATTCCAATGACACTTTCATTCCACACTGTGCGCTTAGATAGTGAACCCATTTCTTTCTGTATGAGGCGTGCTGTGCAACGACGACAGTCGAAATAGACTTGGGTTTCTTATTAGTATAGATGTCTCTTCATCTAGAGTCTTAACCTGCGCATTTGCCTCGCATTCGCCTCGCATTCGCCTTGTTAGTCTATGGTGTAAATCCAAATCATCGTCAATAACGATCTGTATTTCAACTCTTAGCCGTGATGGTTTATTACCCACAGAAGTTGTCCATTCGGTCTATGTTGGAGCTTTGCAGCTGACGGACCTCGTAAAGGAAGGACAATATCATTGTCCACTGTGCCCTTAGATATTAAATTCAGTTTTCTCTGTAAGAGCCATATAAGACTCAAGTTATCTAGTTTAATAACCATTGCTGCTTTTCTCAGACACTTAATTTCACATGTAGCGATTCTATTCTACTGCGAGGCAGTTAAAAATCATGTTTGACATTAGTAGCTGATTGTTGGTATAAAAAATGTAGATATTATATATCTTTTGATTGTCATTTTGATCTTTGGGTGAATAAGTAATTGAGAAAGTTGGTAGATTTCTGTGTTAGCTTTCTTGCACTCTATTTCTCTGTCGTGTTTTTCAATTCGGAGGGAAAATGCTGCCTAGATATTTCTTCTTTCTTCTTCTTCTTCTGCGTTCGTTCTCAAACTCCTTCAGATTAGCAGGATGTAGTCCGGAGAACGGAATGAGTTGTGTCATGGTTTACATCATTTCTGCGATATATGCACCTTTCGGCCTGATAAATCCGACTTCAGCATGGCTGTGACGCTATATGGGATGGGGCAGCCAACTCCATCCCATAACCTCCTTAGTCGCCTTTTACGACATGCATGGAAGGTAAAAAGTGTTGCTATTCTTTGCTCCCCTTTCGGGCTCCGGCAACACACGGGTGTGTCTAGATATTTGAATTCTTTGGTTTGTTTCATCATCATCACCAAATAATCAAAAGTAGAACAATCACGCCTAGACCATTTTTTTGGAAGCTTATCCTATTCAGGACGTAGCCATCAACCCATCATTTTTTGGCTGCAGTGATTTTCTAGGCAATACAATCATACGTTTAGTAGATTGCCATTGCTTTCTGAACGGTCCTGGTGCACAATTTCCTGTAGCGAAGATCGAACTCGGTACCTTGGCCGTCACAGACGAGCTCTGTACCACTCCGTCACAGAGACAGATGTCTAGACTATTACTTGTTATTATTAATCCAGAATTTTGTCTACCTTCTCTTCTCCATACCTTTCAAAATAATTTTATATGGATAAATATTCTTTGTAAAATAATTTTTGAGAGTCGTGTCTCGTTACATGTCCAAACCAAACAAATTTACACCGTTTCACGAATGCCAACAGTGGTTCTTGATGCTAGACAAATATATTTGTCTTATGTTTTATATAACTAATTCTTAACAGACGTATAAAGCACTTAACAGACGTATGTAACACTTAACAGACGTATGTAGCACTTAACAGACGTATGTAGCACTTAACAGACGTATGTAGCACTTAACAGACGTATAAAGCACTTAACAGACGTATGTAACACTTAACAGACGTATGTAGCACTTAACAGACGTATGTAGCACTTAACAGACGTATGTATCACTTAACAGACGTATAAAGCACTTAACAAACGTATGTATCACTTAACAAACGTATGTATCACTTAACAGACGTATGTAACACTTAACAGACGTATGTATCACTTAACAGACGTATGTAGCACTTATTTTCAAAAGAAGTTATGCCAGTCATCCGCTGTAGTTTCGCATACTCCCGTCCATCTTAAGAGGAACATAGTACATCCGGAAACTCGAGCAGAACATTCTGTTATGTTTTTGCTTCCACATGCCATGTTATAGTTTGTATTTTACACTGCCTGATATTTCTCACAGAAACGTTTTTGATGTCTCGGGTGCTTCTTGAAACATTTGCAAGTGCTGCGTTTCTTGCATAAGCATTGGTTCATACTGATTGCAGGTGATATGGATTCTTTCGTCATCATTGACACAGTTTAGAAATGCTGACTCATTGGGAATCATCATTCTAGAGTGACCCATTTGATGTTTCTCCATATATTGATTGGCTCCTGACACAAATTATACATAGTTACCAAAAAAGTAACGGAAAAAAATAAATGCGTCACCTAAAAACGGTGATTCTCAATGAGCAAACAGCTATATTTGTCGATGATCACGATTCTTGTAAACCCTAACATGTTTATTACCACTTACGTTTGCCGACTATAAATAGACAAAAAAGGAAGACAAATAGAAAAATGAAAGAACGCACGACAAAATATGTGTGGGCAACCTTGTCAATGTAGGGACAGTTAAGATAAAAATTACCGCTACAAACAAGAGACGCACTTTGGATTCCTGAGAGGTCAGAAGTAATCCAAATTTGACACCTTTGGAAATGTTAAATTTGTCTAAAATAAACAGAGTGATGACTTTGTTGTGAACAAACATGTTTTAATATATGGCTAAAAATAAGTTAGATATATTTTTAAATAACGTTTATTTGTTTGTTTGCGTACATTACGGGCAGATTTTTAATGAACCATATACGTAAAATATGTAACGAACCAAAATATTGATAGAAACGCATTTCACAGTATATAGGGCCTAAGACTACTGGCGCATCCAGCGATCTGCCTGTAATACACTGAAAGCATCCCTGCCCCCACCCGGATGACCCTGGGGAACGGAAGAAGGCTATCAGTGTTTAGCGCGCAAATCGATTCAAGCCTGTCGACTTTTTTAATCTGAGTTCAGCGAGGTCACGAAAATTGAATGAAACTACACATTAATTTAAAAAAAGTTGAAATATGGCCACTGCTCCACGTAATAAAGCTTGTTTGTTTGTTTAATTTATTTGTCTGTTTGCATGTTTAAGACATACACGCAATAGAGTATGTTATCTTTGTGCGCAATCAAGTTGTTCTCTAGAGCTGTATATGCACATATGTATATGTTCGTAACTTACGTCAACAATTAGGGAAGGAGGATTCTCAACAAGTTTCGCAGACAAGAGGGGAGTTTGACAAAAGTTGATGTTAACAAAACAGATTTTTTATACACCATTTAAATTTTGTAAATTCCTAAAATGTTCAGAAAAATGTAAAATTATGTGTTGTTTTTTTTCTGCATGTCCGTAAAAAACATTTGTGGGGGGGGGGGGGCGAGGGGGCTGAGGGATTTAGTTGACTCAGTTATAGCTGACGGGTCCCTGTATTCTTGAGAAGTTCTTAACAAGGGGGTGGGGGTGACAAGAATTGCCTAAAAAGGTGTTGAAGTAATGTATGGACATCCCTATACCCAGTAGGCAACTATCAGCGGTGTGGATTACTTGGAGAAATTGTTTTCTATTGCTCTTGTTACTAACAAAGACTATTTACTATTTGGTTTTGGTTCATTGGTTCTTGTAAGGTGACCAAACCATTTTACTTGTTATCTTTCGATATGTACAAGACATGATATTATACATAAACTTTTACTAATTTTTTTCATTTCTTATATTATCTTATATTATTTCTTATTTAGTTGCTTGTTTGAGAACTTCAGGAATTGCGAGCGATTAGCTCTTTCTTCCTATGTGCTGTGAGTTTATATTTCTGAGCATTCATTCATACCCAGGAGACTTCATCTTACGGCTTAGCTTACGGCCTATTGAAGGATATTTCTATTTAGAGGGTGTCTATAATTGTATAGATGACATGCTACAAAGTTCAATGAAAGAGCCTCAATATCAAATCACATCAAATTAATAAGCTCATAACACTTCAGGGTCGTAAGGGTACCACATTGGATGCTTCAGCACACAGAGTCCTCCAGCGAATTCTATCCTCAGCGATGCGAATGAGTGTGGAAATATCTTGCCCTGTCCATTCCTTGATGTTGTCTGTCCATGTCTTTATTTGTCCTCCTCTGCTTCTTCCACCCTCGACAGTTCCCTGCAGTATTGTTTTTGACAAAGAATCGTGCCTGCATATATGTCCGAACCATGCTAGTGTTTATAACGGAATATAAAAACTCAATATAACGGAATGTCATCTACTATGAATTTTTTGCTGCAGAGGTGTTTTGTCTAGTGGGCCATTGGTGAAACCCACAGATCCAACCACATGCGTATCTACTTTAGTAACCATTGCAGCTTTTCTCAGACACTGTTGATGCAAATTAAACGGCGACACAACACATTTCCATTCTCTGCTCCATATCCTGCTGGAAATCTAATAGGGACATTGTCCTGCTGCAAGAGAGATCCAATGGGAGTTTGAGAGTGAACGCTGACGAAGAAGAAGACATTTCATTTCATATGTAACGATTTTACTTTGTTGCTAGACTGTTAAAGACCATGTTTGACACTGGCAGTAGTGATGGTATAAAAATTGTTGATAGCATCTGTCTTTTTATTTTTATCTTGATCTTTGGGTGAAGAAGTAATGATGAAAGTTGATAAGTCACTGTGTTTGTTTTCTGACACCGTATTCCTCTTTTTCTGTCCATTTTCGGTAAAAAGAAAAATTGCCTAGATATTTAAATTAATTGGCATGTTTCACTTTTATCTATTGTTATATTCATTAGTCATGCAGATTTGCTAACTTTCATAAATTTTTTGGTACAGTACACCTAGACGCCACCACATGTTTAATTATTTCCCTTGTCTATGTATGTAACTTTTATGTTCATTATTTAATATTTGAAATGTTTCTTTATTTATGGTTGGGGTAAGGGTTAGGTATGTAAAACCTAATTATTCAAGCTATAACTCTAACCCTAACCATAAAATAAATAAATATTTAAATTATTAAATGATGAACATAAAATTTACAAACATAGACAAGGGAAATAAATCGACGATGTGGTGGCGCCTACTTGTACTGTACCAACAATTTCTTTTACGTTACTTTTCCATGTTCTACTGTTTACACGCTAATTGCAATGCATTAATGTGGCTTTGCTAAATTTCCTCATTTTCATACTTTAGACTTTGATTGTCGATAAATAATAGTTGGTTTATTTCATTATTAAGTCCATTATCAGGTTTATTTGCAATGTTTTTCTCTTTACTGGTGTGATTCTCTGTTATTACAATTGCAACGCCAACATAATATGCTGTAAACAAAGCACCAGAATTTTATATCAAGAACTGACTTTTATAAGCATGTTCCCTACTAGAGGCTCGTTCTTACATAGTAGTTGGTGAAGTGGACTGACTAAAAGCGAGACATTCAAACATTCTGCATGAAGTCAAGTATAGTTCAATATTGCAATGTACGAAACACTGATATAAATAACATTGCAAGATAAGAATGTTCATTTTCTTTTGTTTAATCACTATTACTGTCAGCTTCTGTGGCGGTGTGGTACAGGGCGCGTTTGTGACTGACAAGACTTTTGATTGACAAATTGAGGTGACAGACTGTCTTCGATAGCATACATTTCATGATATATGACAATGTGAGAGCTGACCGACTGTCCTCGATAGCATATGTTTCATGACAGATGGCAATGTCAGAGCTGACACCCTGGCTTTAATATTCTAGGTTTTAAGACAGATGACAATCTGTGAGATGACAGATTCTCTTCAAATAACATAGCTTTCATAAGAGATGCCAATGTGTGAACTAAGAGACTGATAGATAGCATGACAGATAGCAATGGAGAAACTGAACATTTAGAATGCCCTATGTATACACTTCTGACATGCTGATATGTCGAACATGGAGACCGGACAAGCAATGATTCGAGCAGTTATCCTGAATACACTTGTAGATATTTCTGCAACAAAGTTACCCTTACGAGTCTACGTTGACTCAATGAACGTTGAACAGACTACAAGAACATCATATCAAAAAGAATGATGGTAAACAGGAACACTATGCAGGTAACCAGAGGAGACTCGTAAACTAGCACCACGTTTGTGTTGGCAGTCGCTTCACGTTAAGGAACATCTTGAAGGGGAGATTAAAGCACTATGAATTGATGGTTCGATGTGCAGTGAGGATACTCTTTCGATTCATCATCATCAAGTGACATATTCTTTCCAGAACGTAGTCTTTCCGATGGATCTCTTGAATTCTCCCCGGTCTTGAGCAAGTTGCTCTGCATCTTTCAGTGACATGCGCAGGCATTCTTGAATGTCTTTTGTCCAACGGCGTCTTGGTCGGCCTTTGCCCCTGTTGCTTTCTATCATCCCTTCCAGTAACACTCTCTTCATGCCGTCGTCTCCTCTTTCGATTAACTGATATTATTTAAACAATAATGATATTATGCCACTATGGTAGATGAGACTTGTTGTTGTTAGAAGTTATTGAGAAATTAGACGATAGTCATAAAAAGAACATGAATATTCTTGTTCTGTATCTTCGTCATCTGTTTAAAAGAAAGACAGAGGTGCATTAGTGCTGCTGGTGGACACGATAAAGTTGGTACAAAGGTTAACTTCCAATATTTTGACGTAATAGTGACAATGTCCATATACATGTTTTGTTGACTGACTTTTCCTTGATCAGATTAACTTCAAGACCTTACAGAAGCAAATTAAGCTCATTTAATTTTAAATAAAAAAAAGGTCAGGTAACAAAAAACGCGGTTAATGGCTGTAAGTTTACCAATGAGAGAACTGACTGATACCAAGAGCTCGACTGTACTGTCGAAAAAAAATTCCATCGTTTTATGCGCAATGCACTAAGAGCCGCCCCCCAATATGGATGACCCTGGTGATGGGTGTGTTGCGTCCAGATAAATTCACTGGCAGTAGAAGTTGCGTCTTTTTAATCTCGGAGTCACGGACGCTGTATGAAATTACGCATAACATGAAAAAGTTGGAATGTGGACACGTGATGTGGCATGTGAAGAAAGATTACTTTCATGTTCATCAAGAGACTTAGATTTTCCTATTATCTAGACTTAGCCGGCGAAAATGAACTGACTTTAGTCAGTGAACTTTGACTTTATTAATCGCAGAAATACCTATGTTGAGAGAGCCCCCACATATATTATTTCATAATATTTGCCACGAAATGTTATTATTGTCACAGGGTTTGATAGTATTTTTCATATACAGTAAAATCCGCTAACAACCAGTCGTGGACGGTACACCAGCCGTTGCATATTTGACTGTTTTTGATAGGTATCTCATGAGAAGAAAGAATTCTTTTAACTTTACAAAATTGCCGCCCTTCTGTTGCCGAGGCCCGAAAGGGGAGCAAAGAATAGCAACAATATTTACCTTCCACGCATGTCGTAAAAGGCGACTACGGGGGTTATGGGATTGTGTTGGCTGTCCCATCCCATTAGGGGCAATGACCCAAAGCCATGCTGAAGTCGGATGTGTCAGCCCGAAAGGTGCAGATATCGCAACAATGCTGTAAACCATAGCACAACGCATTACGTTCTTCGGACTACATTCTGCTAATCTGCAGGAGTTTGAGAACGAACGCAAAAGAAGAAGACTTTACAAAATATCAATTCTCTTTTGTTTTCTGTTTTCACGGTTTTTTGCGAGAATCATTTCTTGATCAACTTGCTAGTGTTAACAAAGGGGATATTTGCGAGAAGCAAAGATTCATTTCCGTGGACGGTAGCCTCACCCAGCAAAGTGTGTTTTTCCGCATCATTCGTCATCTCATCAAAACACATCAGGACTGTCGTAATCCTAATGTCCCGCTCATTGGACAAAACACATCAGGACTGTCGTAATCCTAATGTCCCGCTCATTGGACAAAACACATCAGGACTGGGGTAATCCTAATGTCCTGCTTATTGGACAAAACACATCAGGACTGTGGCAATCCTAATGTCCTGCTTATTGGAGAAAACACATCAGGACTTGGATAATCCTAATGGCCTGCTTATTGGACAAAACACATCAGGACTGTCGTAATCCTAATGCCCTGCTTATTGGACAAAACACAACAAGATTGGGTTAATCCTAATGTCCTGCTTATTGGACAAAACACATCAGGACTGGGGTAATCCTAATGTCCTGCTTATTGGACAAAACACATCAGGACTGTGGCAATCCTAATGTCCTGCTTATTGGAGAAAACACACCAGGACTGTGGTAATCCTAATGTCCTGCTGATTGGACAAAACACATCAGGACTGTGGCAATCCTAATGTCCTGCTTATTGGAGAAAACACATCAGGACTTGGGTAATCCTAATGGCCTGCTTATTGGACAAAACACATCAGGACTGTGGTAATCCTAATGACCTGCTTATTGGACAAAACACATCAGGACTGTGGTAATCCTAATGTCCTGCGTATTGGACAAAACACATCAGGACTGTGGTAATCCTAATGTCCTGCGTATTGGACAAAACACATCAGGACTGTGGTAATCCAAATGTCCTGCTTATTGGACAAACCATATCAGGACTGTGGTAATCCTAATGTCCTGCTTATTGGACAAAACACATCAGGACTGTGGTAATCCTAATGTCCTGCTGATTGGACAAAACACATCAGGACTGTGGTAATCCTAATGTCCTACTGATTGGACAAAACACATCAGGACTGTGGTAATCCTAAAGTCCTGCTTATTGGACAAAACACATCAGGACTGTGGTAATCCTAATGTCCTGTTTATTGGACAAAACACATCAGGACTGTCGTAATCCTAATGTCCTGCTTATTGGACAAAACACATCAGGACTGTGGTAATCCTAATGTCCTGCTTATTGGACTAAACACATCAGGACTGTGGTAATCCTAATGTCCTGCTTATAGGACAAAACACATCAGGACTGGGGTAATCCTAATGTCCCGGTGATTGGACAAAACACATCAGGACTGTGGTAATCCTAATGTCCCGGTGATTGGACAAAACACATCAGGACTGTGGTAATTCTAATGTCCTGCTTATTGGACAAAACACATCAGGACTGTGGTAATCCTAATGTCCTGCATATTGGACACAATCGTTAATAACATTCATTCCCAAGAAAGAAAATTTGAAGGTATGTAAGAATTACAGAACTTAACCTTATAACCTTACCCGTGTAAAGTGATGCTCAAGATACTCTTATACGTAGGAGATCTTCCTAAAACGCAGAATAAAGCACATGTCCCAAGTAATCGCAGAAGAACAAGCTGGCTTCACACTAGAGGCACTGCTGAGCACATATTTAACATCAAAAACATATTGAGTACCAACGTGATCTATACCATAATTTCGTTGATTTTTACAACGGCCTTTGACCGTGGTTGACATTATGGTCTATGGCACATACTGTGACAATTTAATTTTGTTATCATAAATTAAAAATCATAAATTTTGTTGAATCACTTTACAAACATTCAATTAGTGATGTGTTATCAAATAATACAATTGACGAGTTCTTTAAAACAAATCTGGGAGTTCGTCAAGAGCGCATATTGTTTTCAATTCTTTTCACCATATACCTAGAGAACTTCATACAGGAGAACCTTCAGGGCTACTAAGCATCTATATCGTTTGGAGGTCGCCCTATTTGCAATTTTCGCTTCACTGATGGTACTTATCTTATAGCTGGATCAGAACAAGAATTAACAACAAATTGGAAAAAAAGTTACCAGCTAGTACGAAATGGAAATCAACACCGGAAAGAGCAAGTTCTTGGTTAACAGCAAAGACACAAAATCAGAGAACAATGTCATGAATGAATATAAATTATAATCCTGAGATGGTGAATGCTTTGAAATATCTCGGATCTAGAATATGTAGTGATGGAAAAACAAAGAAGAATTATTCATAAGACTGGAGATGGCTGTAGTTTATATGTCAAGGCTAAATTTAAATTGGGAAAGTAGCACTAGTGTTAGAGTGAACATCAAACTTTATAACTCAATTACTTTCTGTTGTGCTGTATGATTGTGAGAGCTGAACACTCATTGCAAACATGGAGAAACCACTGCAGGCCATCGAATACAAATGTTACATACGAATTTTACGAATCTTCTATAGAAAGCATAAGACAAATGTGCACATAAGCAATAAAATAGAGATGTAAATAGGTCCATAAGAACCATTGCTTTCAATAGTGAAACGACAAAAAATTCATGGTTTGGACATGTAGGTCGATATGATTTCTTTTCAAAAACAATATTGCAGGGAAATGTCGAAGGTGGAAAAAAAAGGGGACAGGAAGGGGAAAAAAAGCATGGTCAGACAACATCAGGGAAAGGACAAGACAAGATTTTATCTCACTCATCCGCATCGTTGAAAATGGAAAGTGATCGCTGGAGGACTCTGTACTGAAGCATCGAGTGTGGTACCCCACGACTCTGACGGGTTACGGGATTATGTGAGAATATGACAATCAATACAAGGTAACTGCGTGAAACGTAACAACAATTAGACTTACGTAAAACACAGGTTTATATTTTGTCTCAATGGGACACGACAGACTATATCTAAAACTAGTGGGTAATGATGGGCAATGATGAGCACACAAGAAATAATAAAAATTACAATACACAAATCACATTCAACGTTTCAACCAAAAGGTCTTTATCAAGACACATGTGAGAATAGGATTACTGAAAGGAATTTGCTTTTAAGATTATGTCAAGGTAATAGTGCAATACAGTACTAAACCTCGTGGCTAGTATAATTAATTCTTTCTAAATGTTGTGATTTTCAGGTGTCCATAAATTAGTCAACAATTAGGGGACAAGGAATGGGGGGGGGTCCTTAAACATGTATGACAGTTATTGACACGGGGAAGGGATGGGGGAGTGTTTGACAAATGTTGACATATGACTGCTTTTTAAAAATATGACACAAATTAAAAATGTTTGAATTTGAAACATTATTTCGTACGCATGTGGTTGCGTCTGTGGGTCTCACCAATGGCCCTCTAGACATACTACCCATGCAAACGAAAACCTTAGTGGATGACATGCCGTTATATTGAGGTTATCTTCTTAGAGACGCATAATGACACGTCATCTATACAATTATGCTTTTATTTTGTTGTTGAAATGTGTTTCATGTTTACCTGAATATATATGTATGCACCCTCTGTGGTTGGGAGGGAGCCAGAGATGTACTGTGCAGCACTGGGGAGGAGTAAAACGACAGCACTGTTTATTCCTATGGCTGAAACCCATCATAGAGGCACAGTGATTCAGGACGTGAAATCCTTTTGACTTGAACATTTGGTTGCATGCCTGGAGCAATAGAAAAGTTCGGCATAACCAGTAGTCAATTGGTGGCGGGGAATGAGCACAGTGAACCCTATCTTGGCTACAGTGCCTAGGAGCAGTGCATAGGTTGAAAACTACCTTCCTGGAGGTGTGATAGTTATTCTCTGGCTCTGTCCCGGGGTGGGCCGAAAATCCACAGACTTCCCAGCAATATAATGCCATTTAATAGCATTAGGTCAAAGGGCATGAGCCCATGGACCGATGGATCAGCAACCAACCAACCAATCAACAAAACATTATTTCGTAAAATAATGGTACACGATCTCATGGTGATGTACGAACAAAATTTCATAAAATGTGAAACAAAACATGTGTACGTAAAATTTTAGTTAAAATGTGAAACAAAACATGTGTACGTAAAATTTTAGTTAAAATGTGAAACAAAACATGTGTACGTAAAATTTTAGTTAAAATGTGAAACAAAACATGTGTACGTAAAATTTTAGTTTAAAATGTTTTAGATT
This sequence comes from Meghimatium bilineatum, assembly GCA_034231615.1. Taxonomy (NCBI): domain Eukaryota; kingdom Metazoa; phylum Mollusca; class Gastropoda; order Stylommatophora; family Philomycidae; genus Meghimatium; species Meghimatium bilineatum. The sequence continues at coordinate 17,473,001 of CM067313.1, forward strand.
TTGGTGGGGGGCGGGAGAGGGTAAATCTGACCTAGTTTATGAGGTTCAAAAATAATTGTGGTTTTTTCCATAGCTGCTGTTACGATAGTTCACCTACATTTCAGCTATCTTTTAAAAGTCTCGTTTAACTATAGGTAAGAAATAATGCTACAATATGAAAGAAATATGATTCTCTTGTCTCCTATTTGTTGACGTGATCTATGGGCAGTCCAAATCCCCACATTGAGGAAGGATTAATCATACTAGCCAAGAAGGATTCAGTACTGTACTACACCCTGATATAGTCTATCTGATTATGTGGCGGAGGCCGGTTCTTTTATCCTCTCTTGCCTGAAAGGAAGTAAAGTTCACTGTTTTAATGCTTCCTAAATTAAATATGTGATTTTTGTTTCTGAATATGATAGATTATAATACGGTTTAAACATTCGTTGAGTGAAGCAACATTGTGATTTGTCTAGTAAAACGACACTGTAGAACTAAAACCCTGGTAGGAAACATGGAGAGTTCTCCGAAGGCAACAATTAATATCAAACGTAAACACATCACTCAATTTGACACAATAAATATCTGTTCCTTAGGAAAAAAAACATACGTTCTTATAGAGGACATGAAGAAACGAAACAAAAATCCTAGATCTATCAGACACCAGAATTGTTGCGTAATGGCTGCGAAAAATTACATCTTAACTTCAAACTATTCTATGCAGGAGTTGAGACAAATGCACAAGCTAAACATGGTGTTGGATTTATATCTGACCCAGTTGCATCAAAATACGTCATTGATACCACTTACATATCAGAAAGAAATATAACAGCTGTTGTGACAGTGAACGGTGTAAGTAAAACCTATATTCAAGCCCTCGCACCATGTGATACCCGAAGTAATGAAGATTAATGTGAAGAAATTTTGACAAACTTAATTGACACAGTGAACATCGCAAGAATAGAAGAAAATGTCTATGTCATGAGATACTTCAATGCACACTTAGGAAAGAACAGAGACGGAAAAGAAGAATATCTAGCACCATTTGGTGATAGGACGAACAAGAAAAACGACAACAAACATTTACTGTTAGAAACATGCAACCAATACAACTTATTTGTAACAGACACATTCTTCAGTCACAGAGAATCCATGATGTAAACGTGGTACAAACGTAACGACCGTAATTTCAAAAGTTAAATACAGTTTATAGGAACAAACAGAAATAATAAACGTATTATTAGAGATGCAAGAGCAATATCAAATATGTGTGCAGACACAAACCAAGAAGCTGTAATAACAACAGTTACAATAAATGGCACAGAAAGAAGAACAACAAAGAACACAATAGCTAGATCAAACATGCTAGGTAAATTTAAGATTAAGACACCAATATACGAGAACAAAATAAACAAAGAATTTTAGAAGTATTTGAAAAGCTACTAATAACAACCAAGTCAATTGAAGAACAATGGGAAATATTCAAGAAAACAATAACACAAATAACGGCGACACATGTGGATAAATGCAACATAAAGGTGGAATATCCAAAGTAACTTCATCGTGGAACGAGAAAATCAAAGGTGCCATAAAAAATAGAAACACAAATTCTATATATGTTCTGCAATGAAGCTCACGAAGATTATATAGAGTACATATCAGCTAAATCATGGACACAGAAAACCATTGGCAGGGTGAATCAGTAAATACAGAGTATAAATAAGCATGACAGAAATTCTAAACTAAAATTAAGAAGATAAAAATGAGGTAATACGAAATAATAAATGATACGCATGTGGTTGCGTCTGTTGGTCTCACTAATGGCCTCACTAAATCGAATTAATCAAGGCAGAAGCAGATGTATGGATAAAATGATTACACGGGCTGTTTCATATAATATGCAATACACAAGAAACACCAGATTACTGGGAAAAGGCTGTAATAATACTTATTTAGAAGGGGGAAAAAGGCAACGAAATAAATTGTATAAAATACAGAGGTATTTCTCCTCTGAGCCAAACTAGACACATTTTCAATTAAATTCTGGAAACAAGATTGCGAGCATTCATCGAACCATAACTAGAACTCAAATGTGATTCCGTACGAATAAGAGCTGGGTATGAATCACAGACTATTTTATCACTCACACAACTGGCATAAAAAATACTACTGAAAACAACAAAGAAATATATATCGCGTTTGTAGACCACGAAAAAGCATTCCACAGAGAAGAATGACAACTATGGAAAATACTATCAAAATAAGGGTTCCACAACAACTAATCAACTTGTGCAGGAGTAGTTAAAATGGTAGTCAATGTTCTGTTAGAACTAGTGTAGGGTTTTCAGACAAAATCCACATTCATTCTGGCGTGTGACAAGGATACGTTATATCTTCTTTGCTTTTCATTGATCGATTATACATGTAAAATTGCATACACCAATGAAGACGACAAACAAAATGTGTGGAACCTCCTGAGCGAACTACTTTTTGCAGACGAACAAGCAATAATATCAACATCAGTAGAACAACTACATCATATAAATACACTGCAGACATCATGTAGGGACCTTAACATTAAGATAACACAGAAAAAAGAGAAGCAACTTCAATATAATCAAATAGAAAAACAAAAGAAATTCAATATAGATGTAACATAGCATTCCAAATCTTAGGGCAGATGTCTCCTATTTTACCAAAATAGACTACATGTCTTAGGTTGAGAGACTCATGTCTCGGCTAAGAGGATTTAATCCCCCATTTAACAAATACATTTTCGAAAACATTCGCGTACGTAAACACCAAAACTGCACTATATAAAACAATCATCATACCATCACTATGTTACCAATGTCAAACGTGGAGACTAGCAACAAAAACCAAGATAAAACGTGTTACAACAAAAATGTCTCTTGTAGAATTGTCTACGCAGAATTTTTGAAGCAACAATAAGAGACAGAATCAGAAATGAAAACATCAGAAGACTAACACACTCAATGACAATCCTGGGTGACATCAGAAGACAACAAATAAAGTGGTTTTCATATTCTTCCAGACAGTGCCTCTCAAAAAGTATTCCTGTACAGCCGTGATGGATACAAAGTCCAACAAAAGAACAACAAAACAACAAAAACAACAAAACAACAGAACAACAAAAGATCATCATCACGTGACATATACTTTCTAGAACATAATCTTCCTTATGGATCGAATGAATTTTCCTTGGTGTCCATGGTCTTCAGCAAGTTGTCCAGCCTCCGTTAGGGACATGGGCAGGCATTCCTGTATGTATTATGTCAACCTGCGTTTTGGTCGGTCTTTATCTCCCTTACCGTATATCATCCCCTCCAATATCACTCTCTGCTCTCCATAGCTTCATGTCTCTTAATGTGGCCAAATAACCTAGCTTTTTCTTTAATACGGTGTTCAGAAGCCAACCCTCTTGGACGATGATTATTGTTAGCATCACCTGGTTTCTTTTCTTTGCTGTCCATGGTATTCTCAGAACTCTTCTGTAGGACTTTAATTCAAATGATGTTATTCTTTTAGACACTGTATTCACCACATCCATAAGGAATTTTTTGAGATATTACTCCCGTAGTTTGCCATTGCTTTCAAGAGCAACATCCGATTAATTATGACACTTAGGAAAACGCATTCATTCTAACTGGCCATTTTGGCCGGAAGTTCGTCAAAAGATGGATTACGGAATTAAAAGAATCAACAAAAACTAACATATATGAGTACACAATAAGACAATATCCAAAGAACTTCTACCCCTGATGTTGCAAAGTAATAAGTGGTATAAAGCGGGGAAAATATAAATAAAGATTAAACAAATATATTAATCACGTTGTTCTGGCAGGCTTACATAAAGAAGACCTTCATAATATATAATTACAATTCGCTCTAATATAGGAACTAACTGAAGTGGACTCACAACCCCGGATGGAAGGAGTGGTCCTCAACATAAGAGGTGAATATTTTGTCTGAAAAACGAGGGAGTTACCTGAACAGCGACCTTCACTACTTCTTAACAGTTATAGCTCTGATATAACCATGGAAAAAAATTTTCGGTTAAAGAAGCGTACATCACCATAGAAGTAGTTTTACTAACCTTATTTAAATGTAACCAGATTAGAGCTGATTTAAGTTTTTCTTTTGGAAAATTAACAAAAAACATGAACTTTCGAAATATTGCAAGGGCAGTAGTCACACTATTTTCATCAGAGATTATATTTTGTTCCGGTTACTACCCCTACCACAGGTTCAGGTTTATGCTATTGTATAACGTACGGTCACATTCGTTAGAGGCTATCCATAAATTATGCCAACAGTTAAAGGTGGTAAAAAGGGGGGGGGGTGTGTGAAGGGGGGACATGAAAACAAGTTTATCAATTTTTGGCAGAGAGGATGGAAGGAGGGTGGTGCACAGACGTTGACATCAACAGAATTGTTTGTTTTTTTATACACCAATTAAATTGTTGTAATTTGAATAGTTATTATATAATTTTTGAACATTGTGTCATTTTCTCGCACTTTGTCTTCTAAAATCATTTTTGACAAGGTGGGGGTGGTCTTTTTGACATAATTAAACAGGGGGAAGGGGGAATCCCTGAATCTCTTGCAATGTTGTTGACAAGTGGAAGAGGGGGTAACAGATTGTAAGAAAAAACTGTTCGTGTGCTTTATGAACAGACCATAGAATGTCTGTCTCACAATCTTTATTACATAGGTTAAGATTACAATAGTGACTATATTGTTTTTCTTGCCGATGTGTTATTAAAAACCAATCTTTGACACACGTTGTTGAAACAGGTACGTCAAAGTAACCTTTCGTAAACACGAGCTATAGAAGAATTTCTGTTCACATTAAAAGGAAAGCTCTGTCAATCGATGTGCTTAATTTGTCTCTATACACAAATAGATATGGTTGCAATTTAGGCGTCATTGGTACATCTCCCGTTTCCGAATCAGATGTGTTGGGCTAGTATTAAAATATTATAATGCAACACATCACATCTGTATTCTCTGGGCTACATCATTTTTAGATTTCCTAATGGAAATCTAGTAGCACTATTGTCATGCTACAATACAGATCCAGCGGGAGATTGAGCATCAACAGCCAAAGAAAACCACGGAAAAAGTCAAATACGTCACTTAGTCTGTTTTCCAATAAGACTATATGTCTTATATTGTAGATTGGTTGTGATTTAATCGCTTGTACTATATTAAAATGTGATCATGTCGTGATATAACACTCGCGACTTTGTGTGCCATCAGAACATTCGGTGTATACTGAAAATATATTTCTATTCAATCTGATAACGATCAATGTCTGCCTATTTATTGGAGGCTTTGAATTAGTTAGTTATGCTGGATTTTGCCAAAGGTCTTGCTGCAGCCTACGAAGCGTTAGCTGCTTTACATATATACACTCATTTTATTCATCCATCCATTCATTCATCTATCTATCTACCTGTCTGTCTGTCTGCCTGCCTGCCTGTCTGTCTGCCTCTATCTATCTATCTATCTATCTATCTATCTATCTATCTATCTATCTATCTATCTATCTATCTGTCTGTCTGTCTGTCTGTCTGTCTGTCTGTCTGTCTGTCTGTCTGTCTGTCTGTCTGTCTGTCTGTCTGTCTGTCTGTCTGTCTGTCTGTCTGTCTGTCTGTCTGTCTGCCTGCCTGCCTGTCTGCCTGCCTGCCTGCCTGCCTGCCTGCCTGCCTGCCTGTCTGTCTGTCTGTCTGTCTGTCTATCTATCTATCTATCTATCTATCTATGTTCCTTTAGCGCAGAACACTGTGCAACGGGCAGAAACCAAAGCTCTTTAATTTCAGCGATGTAATGCTACTGTGTGTAAATCATGTATGTTGTTGAGACCCAAAGCCATACACTTTTTGATGGTTACTCTACGAAGAGTCTCTCTTTGATACTCATTACATTATATGAATTACAGCATACACTTACACGCATCACATAGCACTCATTACATCGTAATACATTACACCGTATTACATCACATTGCGCTTACATAAAATTATATAAATTACAGTTAATACATTATATTGTATTCATCACATTCAATCGACCAGTTCTGCTAGTAATATATCGATGTCTGACGATGACAACATTCACTTTTCGAAATGTCGGTGGTATTTTCATCATTCTTCGACAACGGTAAAGTAGCATTCATTAGCTGCTAACATTGCATTTCATTGCTTTTGTTTTTCGTCCATCAAATTCGACGATGACCATTCAGTTCAACTGGGATGAAGATGAAGATGACTGTCTGCGGTGTGCCCGGCTGGGACTAATGAGGCATATGCTTGCTTAAGATTGTCTGCCACAGGTAATTGTGCAATAGGACCGTTCAGAAAGCAATGTCACACTGCAGAAGGAATTTGTTGCCTAGAAAATTGCTACAACCAGAAAATGTTGGGTTGATGACTACTTCCTCAATAGGATACGCTACCAATTTTATTTTTTTTAAAAATATTTTATCAGCTATGGATAACAACGATATCCCTCTGTGGTTGTCAGAAGCATGAAAAATGAACAAACGATAAACATAATGAAGTGGCATGGAAAAAAGTCACGAAAAAAAAGTCACAAAATTGACTAGGAAAAAAAAACACAGGAAAAAAATCACAATTAGTTTATGGTGGTAGGAAACAAAGTATCAAAAAAAAAAAAAAAGAATTTGGTAGGGGAAAAAGTCACAGGAAAGAAAGTCACAATTTTGACGAAAATACAGTGAAACATCAATATAATATAAGTAATATGCACATATATAAAACAACTTACGCGATATTTTGGCATTATATATTTAGTTTACGTCTTGAAAATGTAAACGAATATTCCAGTCAACAGCCCGTAGAAATTGTGCACCAGTCTTGTGGTCAGGGTAGTTAATGAGTTTGCCTCTCTTTTCGAGAGGCGTTCCACTTTCAACCAGCTGACAAAGTCCAATTAGGTTATATCAGGACACACTACCATAAAATATTATAGGTAAGTAACAAAGACCCCAGGGATTTTCGTATACCCAAGTCTTCACAACGAGCAACACACAAGTTGCGAATTTGTTCTTGGTGGTGCACGAATATTCAACACACTCTTTTTTTATTCGTGGGATTGCCAACAGATGGTTGTAGGACAATAGTGCTAACTGTTGCTGCTTCTCTTTGGAGCTATTCAATGATACTCCAAACCAAAGGATGACACTAACCAAAGAGATTGAAAAAAACTGTTATTCTACCCTTCACACATGATGTTGGTACGCACATTCTTGTTCAAGGTGGCATCATGCAAATTCCAGAGGTGAGGAGGAAACATTGGTAGAGCGTGATTCATTCTAATGTCGTTGCAATTGACTGCTGAATCACTTGAAAGGAGTCTCTAGCATATTACGCATACATAGCAACTCCTCACGTGTCTCATGGTGGATAGTGGGGTGTGACAGTTTTTGGATATTACATACCTTCATGGATGTCTTCCGGTGACAGAAAAGAAAGAGCATCTATCATGCCATAAAATAAGCGAAACTCAGCATCAGAATGATATTGGGCTACCAAACATAGTTCCTAGATCTTACGCCAAGTGTACTGTGTAAAATGATAAACAACCTTTGCTCACTACGCCGCCGCCAAACACGGTAAGGACAGCTCTCAATGAACTATCCTCAAAGAACTCCTCACAAGCTTTCGCTCGAAAATCCGAATACAATTTTACTTCAGGATTTTCCTAAGAACATTCAATTTTATGGGTTTCATTATTTCCTTTTATATGCTGGTCACATTTCACGAGAATTACACTATTCATGTCTTCGTGGAGACTGATCACTGAGCCTCATATTTACGCTACTGGCGAGGTCTGAGTCTGGAAACACAAACTGGATGTCTCACGTGCAGGCGTTCTTACACAACCTGCATGTAACTGAATCTAGGACTGTCTTTGCTAGTCATGTACAGAAGCTTAACATTTTGCACACCCTTCTAGCCAGGACCCAAAATGGGATCAAAGAATAGCAGTACTGTTACCTGCCATGCAAGTCATGGGAGTCGGCAAGGATGTTAATGTGTGGAGTTTATTATTTGGGCGATCAAAATGGCATATGAAGACTCACAAATACCAATCCTAATAAACTATCTCAAAATCATGCACATCTTCGCCTGCTAAGGAGGAACATCAGTTGAGTTCATGTAGTGGGACAAGCTAACCACTCTACCACAGAGCGGACATAACATATCCATTTAGTTATTTTCATTATTTATGTGCCTTTGAGATAACCAATTCCATTCTCAAAAATCACCTTAGTCGCCTCTTACCACATACAGGGAATGTTACAATGTATCTCTCATTTGACTCTCTTTCTTTCAGCCCCGCTAACTAACTAATTTAGCAAAGTCTAATATCTTTTATTTTTGTGTGTGACTTTTCCGTGTTTATTTTTTGTACTGTGACTATTTTACCTATGCGTATTTTCTTTTGTGACTTTTTCTTTCCTGTGACTTTTTTACCGTGATGTTATTTCTTGTGACTTTATTTCCTACATTCAAATAACTGGAATACATAATTGATACCTTTGAGATGTGGATATATAGAATAATATGAGAACTTGATGGAAAGAGAACAAACAATGAGGTTCTAACAACACCGTATAAAAATAACTATTGAGGAAGTACAAAAGAATGAAACAAATGTGTTAAGTCTTAAACTTTAAGACATAAAAAGGCATGACACCTTGTTAAATACCTTACTTGAGTGTTGAGTTGAATGGAGGCGAACACGCTGTAAACAGAGATAAAAGTAGTATGGAAATATCCCTTGAAGGACCCGCTACAGTCTAGCAGAGGGCGTCACCAAAGCAAGAGGCATAATGTTGGATGACCGTTGCAGTCAACTCTGCAGAGACGTCACCTGAAGATATTATGTTGATGATTGCTGTAATTACTTGTTTAGGAGAGTTTACTATTCGTATTAGATGCGTGAGCCCAGTTGACAATATCTTCGTCAAGTGTTTGTTTAGTCAAAGTAAACTATGGAATTCACGTTCCACTAACCAAAACAAATTGCACAAAAGACTCAATTGAGGACGAGTTGTAATGCATTCTCCTGTTGGGATAAGAGGAATAATGACATCGTTTTGGGGCGAGACAGATAGAGACATGAGACTCGGCAATACAAAGGTGACACTAATTACTGGAACAAATTTGAGCCATGCTCTGTTGGAAAAAAGATGCTTGACTCGCTAAACAAAAAAAAAGTGGGTGATAGCATGGATGAATCTATTGAGAATTTGGCCGAAGGGATATTTGTGAACTCAACCTTGGTTTGTAATAGGGTCTAGTGCGGTTATTGTGGTGTGCTAGAAATTGTGTTTATTGTGAGGAAGTGTTACTAGAGGTACAATTTTGTAAATGTATTTATTCTAAGGAAGTGTTACTAGAGGTACAATTTTGTAAATTTGTTTATTGTGAGGAAGTGTTACTAGAGGTACAATTTTGTAAATGTGTTTATACTGAGAACACGTGATTCACTTTAGGCTGTCCATAACTAACGTCAACAGCTTTTTGTTTTTGCCGCCCCCCCCCCAATTGGGGGGATGACATCTATGAATGGACATGTCCTTCATTTCTTGGTTTCACCCTACAAATGTTTTTCTTTCTCTAAAACGTGACATTTTTCTATATATGTGGCTGGCAGTCTCGTGTTCCAATTCTTCATTGCATTATTTGCTGATAATTGTAGAAAACTCTTAAATATTCTTCTTCTTCTCCTTTCTGTGGTCATGTACCTTTCGGTGTTGAAGGGAGAGTGAGTGTACGGTCTTTTGCCCTTCTATTTGCCTCCTCTGCTGTTATATTTCCGAGTGTCTCTAATACACTATCTATCCACCTTGTACGAGGGCGTCCAATAGGTCGACTGTTTTCGTATCGTTTGTTAAATGTTTTTTTTGGATAATACTTTGCTCTTTCTGTCTGGATTGTGGCCGAACCATTTAACTTGTTGTTTTTGGATGTATTCTATTGTTGACTTGATCCCTAATTGTTTCCTTAGTACTTCATTCCTGATTTTGTCTCTCAAGTTAACCCCAATCATACGTCTCACATATTTAATTTCAGTGGTGTTAATCTTATAAATTGTTCTAGAATCCAATGTCCAAGTTTGACAGATAACACAACGTTGGTACGAAAATTGTGTTGAATAGCGCTTTCTTTGTTTCTAGTGTAATATCTTTGTTTCATAGTAAGACCAATGACCTGACAGGTCTTATTATATCTTGCGTTTATTTCTGCTTCTTGTCTGTTGTCAGATCTCAATGTGCTGCCCAGATATTTGAATTCATCTACTTGTTTTAGTTGTTTATTGTTTAGCTGTATGTTGATGTTCTCCTTTTCTCTTGCAATATTCATTACTTCTGTTTTTAATATGTTGATTTTCATTCCAAATTGCTTGCCTGTTGTGTATATTATGTTTAGGTGGTCTTGCAGGTTTTTTTATGCTGTTGTGGAATAAAAACTGGTCATCTGCAAAAAGCAGTTCATTTGGTTCATTAGAATTTGCTGTTTTGTTTATATGGTCCATGTATGTAATAAAAAGTAGTGGAGACAATACACATCCATGTTTTACTCCTGTACTAATCACAAAGTCTTCTGTGCAGCCTCCTGCTGTTCTTAAAGTACAGCTGCTGTTGTTATAGAGACTTCTACAAACGTTAATTAAATGTTGGCGTACTCCATTAATTATTAGTTGGGAAGAATTCAAGTCAAACATGAAAGTAAGAGAAGACAACACACAGCAATATGTTTCTACAACAATAGGAAGAAAACGATGGACTTAAGTCTGTAAAAACTCATCACTGGCAGGATGCTAGGTCCGCAAGAAATATCTCATCTATCATACACGGTGCTGCTAGGGAAACTCCAGACTGGAACTTGCGAGAAGAAGCGTTTTAAAGACACTCTTATAACATAACTCACTCACTTCATCATATATACAACAAAGTCTTGGAAGCGTCTTGCACAAGACAGATCAAGCTGGCGTAACAGAAACAAGAGTGCAGCAGCAGCTGCAGAGAACCTCAGACACGATGATTGAAACAACAAAAACGAGCTGTACTTTTCTGTTCGGTGTCTTATTACCACATATTTTTCTGTTCAATGTCTTATTACCACATACATTTCTGTTCAGTGTCTTAGTACCACATACATTTCTGTTTAGTGTCTTATTACCACATGCATTTCTGTTCAATGTCTTTTTACCACATACATTTCTGTTCATTGTCTTATTACCACATGCATTTCTGTTCAGTGATTCAATGTCTTATTACCACATACATTTCTGTTCAGTGTCTTATTACCACATACATTTCTGTTCAATGTCGTATTACCACATGCATTTCTGTTCAATGTCGTATTACCAAATACATTTCTGTTCAGTGTCTTATTACCACATACATTTCTGTTCAGTGATTCACTGTCTTATTACCACATACATTTCTGTTCAATGTCGTATTACCACGTGCATTTCTGAACAATGTCGTATTACCAAATACATTTCTGTTCATTGTCTTATTACCACATACATTTCTGTTCAGTGATTCAATGTCTTATTACCACATACATTTCTGTTCAATGTCGTATTACCAAATACATTTCTGTTGAGTGTCTTATTACCACATACATTTCTTTTCATTGTCTTATTACCACATACATTTCTGTTCAATGTCGTATTACCAAATACATTTCTGTTGAGTGTCTTATTACCACATACATTTCTTTTCATTGTCTTATTACCACATACATTTCTGTTCAATGTCTTATTACCACATACATTTATGTTCAATGTCTTATTACCACATACATTTCTGTTCAATGTCTTATTACCACATACATTTCTGTTCAATGTCTTATTACCACATGCATTTCTGTTCAATGTCTTATTACCACATGCATTTCTGTTCAATGTCTTATGACGACATACATTTCTGTTCAGTGATTCAATGTGTTATTACCACATACATTTCTGTTCAATGTCGTATTACGACATACATTTCTGTTCATTGTCTTATTACTACATACATTTCTGTTCAATGTCGTATTACCACATACATTTCTGTTCAATGTCTTATTACTACATACATTTCTGTTCAATGTCTTATTACCACATTCATTTCTGTTCAGTGATTCAATGTCTTATTACCAAATACATTTCTGTTCAATGTCGTATTACCACATACATTTCTGTTCAATGTCTTATTACCACATACATTTCTGTTCAATGTCTTATTACCACATACATTTCTGTTCAGTGATTCAATGTCTTATTACCACATACATTTCTTTTCAGTGATTCAATGTCTTATTACCACATACATTTCTGTTCAGTGATTCAATGTCTTATTACCACAAACATTTCTGTTCAGTGATTCAATGTCTTATTACCACATACATTTCTGTTCAATGTGTCATATTCATCATCATAAACTGGTAGCATATACTGAACAGTATGTAGCAGTCAGCATATATTGAACAGTATGTAGCAGTCAGCATATATTGAACAGTATGTAGCAGTCAGCATATATTGAACAGTATGTAGCAGTCAGCATATATTGAACAGTATGTAGCAGTCAGCATATATTGAACAGTATGTAGCAGTCAGCATATATTGAACAGTATGTAGCAGTCAGCATATACTAAACAGTATGTAGCAGTCAGCATATACTAAATAGTATGTAGCAGTCAGCATATATTGAACAGTATGTAGCAGTCAGCATATATTGAACAGTATGTAGCAGTCAGCATATATTGAACAGTATGTAGCAGTCAGCATATATTGAACAGTATGTAGCAGTCAGCATATATTGAACAGTATGTAGCAGTCAGCATATATTGAACAGTATGTAGCAGTCAGCATATATTGAACAGTATGTAGCAGTCAGCATATATTGAACAGTATGTAGCAGTCAGCATATATTGAACAGTATGTAGCAGTCAGCATATACTAAACAGTATGTAGCAGTCAGCATATATTGAACAGTATGTAGCAGTCAGCATATATTGAACAGTATGTAGCAGTCAGCATATATTGAACAGTATGTAGCAGTCAGCATATATTGAACAGTATGTAGCAGTCAGCATATATTGAACAGTATGTAGCAGTCAGCATATATTGAACAGTATGTAGCAGTCAGCATATATTGAACAGTATGTAGCAGTCAGCATATATTGAACGGTATGTAGCAGTTATCATAGTCTTTCAAAACTTCTATCTTGATCCAGCTTTCCTGCTTCTGATATTGTCATATTCAAGTGGTCTTTGATGTCTTGCGTCCACCCTGTTCCTGGTCTGTCTCTTGTTCGTCACCCTGGCATCTTTCCCTCCTTTATGGTTCTCTCTAGGCCGTCATGGCGTTTGATATGGCCAAAATATTGTAGTTGTCTGGAAAGAACCATGCTGTTTAGCCAGTTTTTTTTTACATTCATTTCTTTCAGGATGGTTAAATTGGTGATCTATTTGGTCCATAGTATTCTGAGGATTTTTCTGTAAAATTTTGTTTCAAATGCTGCTATTTTATTTTTCACCTTATGGTGATTTTCCAGGATTAACGCCCATATATTGCTTCCGGGAATATGCAAGCTCTTAGGAATGTTAGTTTTGCTGTTTTTCAGCAGCTCAGCCATATGTTTTTCATTTATATCAGCTTCTTTGACGTGATAGCCACGTGATACCTCCTTCTGTTTCTTCGAAGTAATCACCATTACTGTTGATAAGAGAGCCAAGGTATTCAAAAATGGTGACTTTTTCTAATTCGCTGTTGTTGATACTGATTGAGAACTTGGTAGTCGTTATGTCATAATCTTGGTATTGTTTTCATTTAGAAATAGGTTTTGCTTTTCACTATGTTCTTTAATGGAGTTTATGAGATGAATTTAGTTCACGGAGTCCACAAGAATTTAGTTCACTGTGTCATATTGCCACGAGCATTTTCGTACACAGTGTCATCTTACCATATACAAGTATATTCAGTGTCATCTTAAAACTTGCATTTATGATCACCGTGTTATATTACCACATGCAATTATATTTACAGTGTTATTGCCACATGTTATTTCCATTCACGGTGTCTTGTGCTCTTTTGCTCTCCTTTCACAACAATCATCTGATTGCTGGAAGTAGTAATATGAAACACGACCCTCATCCCTTATCAACACAAGTTTGATCACTACAGGAATAGTTCCTTGAGAACTGAAAAATAGCCTGTGGAAATACACTGTAAAACTTGACTAGTCTACTCCTATATTTAGCCTCGGGTAGCTAAATCCAACAGCTCACCTATGGGTGCTAGTATCTCACGGTATCTGAACCAAGAGACACGCGGTCTCAGCGACACGTCTGTAATTATGTTTTGATATGCTGTCGTCGACAAAGTGCTCCAGGGTTAAATGCGTGAGACCCGGACAAATCGGTCTCTTATTATCCACAATGGGACTACCATGAAGGAGCACTGGAGCGAGTAATATACGTCCCTTGTTGGAATCTCACGTGCAATAGAGGTTGTGTGCCTGTGAAGAGCTGTCAAATACGACTGATTTCATTCAAAGACATTCTGGAAGATATCACAAATATCTGCTGATTGTTTCTACTGTTGCCTATGCTCTGGTGGTTAATGGCATGAATGTCGTTTCATTGTTGTGCACATAATTTTCTAGTTGCGACCATCATTTATCTACGGGAAAAACTTGGAAGAGAGTAATGATGGGTTAAATAATAACTGGTAACACATACGATAACAGACACAAATTCGACGTTTCGACAAAAACTTGTTTATCCAGAATATAACATATCACAAGACGAATAAGGACCGTGACTTTCTACGTTCATATAGTCTGTATGGATGTCAGAGCTGGACAGAGCTACATATACTATTTCATTAATGAAGAGGTTATACCTAGAAAATAGGTTATTTGTTCTGTGTGGTATGTAATTCCCATTCGGTGTGATATGTAATTCCCATTCGTTGTGGTATGTAATTCTCGCATTTCGTTATTAAATTTGATGAACTGTTTCTGAAAATTCGTTACAGAAGGGGTTTTGCCTCGTTTTATTTTTCTGAATTCCTAGTTCTAAAAGTCATGTTCTGATTTTCAAAGAACCTTCTCACTCCTAAGCCAAAAACTTATCTTCGAGCTTGGAGTTGAACAATTACAGCGGAAATAGAGGGCGATTACAGGTCTTTGACAATAAATGTTACAGAGGAATATTATTTTATTCTACAGAAAACAAATCAACAACTACTTGGGAAAAATAATAAATGCTCTTGCAGCTCACCAAGAACATCTCATGGACGTGTTAAAATGTGGAAAACATGTGTGGTTTGGTCTTGTAATGACACATGATCCTTGTTCCAGAAATATCCCAGCTTGAAGAAGAAGAGAAGGCAAAAAGAAATTATGTATTCGTAATATTAAAGAATGGTCAGGACTGAAGATAATCCACGCTTAAACAAAAAACTTGGAACAGAAAAAATAACGGAATTTTTGTGTTGTGTTTTCAAATTGGCACCGCTACTACCACGAAGGGCTATTGGTTTGATATATAGTATTATATGAGATATATAGTAGATATATAGTAGCTATATGAGATTTTTTTAAACTATGTGTTCTATGATAAAAGCAATTTGTCCGAAACGTCGATCTGTGTGTTATCATATGTGTTACCGGCAATAAGACAAACATTTTGCCCTTTATTAAGTCTAGCCTGTTGAGTGACAGTTTAACTGAAGTTATTGTTTTAAAAAAATTGGTAGCATATCCTATTCATGACGTAGCTATAAACCCAGCATTTGCTAGAAGTGGTGATTTTCTAGGCAATACAGATACGTTCAGTAGTTTGTCTGAACGATCCGGATGCACAATTGCCTGTGGCGGGGGATCGAACTCGGTACCTTGGCCGTCACAGACGCGCCCTGTACTACTTCGCCACAGAACCGGACTACGGAGCAGTTATTACTTATGATAATTCATCTACATCACTTCTTCCTCGTGTGTTTGTGTTTACCTTTCTGACTTGAGAGCACAGCGTGTGTATGCGAGCGCTTTTAAGCGCGAGCTTGTGTGTGTGAGAGAGATGGCTGTTTTGTGAAAGCTAACACCGTGACAATGAGAACACCGTCTCTGTCTCTATATGTGTCTACTTCTGCTTTTATCTTTTTCTCTCTGTGTCTCTCTGGCTATCACAAATTGCAATCTGACATTTCGTGTCGGGATTTATGTTCTTTCCCCATAATTTAAAAAAATAATACAACTCTGTTCACATTACAGCGTAGCTATTGGTCATCCTGTTCACAGTAATAACTAGGCAGATGGGGACCGAAAGTTATGAAACTCAAGCTCCAGGACATCTTGTCTAGCAGTGACGTCTCTCCGAAGTAAAAAAAAAAAAAATTGGTAGTATATCCTATCCAGGACGAAGCTATCAACCCAGCATTTGTTGGCTGTGGTGATTTTCTAGGCAATATAAATACGTTCAGTAGGTTGCCATATCTTTCTGAACGGTCCGGATGCACAATTGTCCGGATGTACAAGACGCGCTCTGTACCACTTCGCCACAGAGCCGGACAACGAATGACAACGTTACTCTCCGAAGTAACAAATGACAAACATGTACTTGTTTTAAAAAAATCGGGAGCCGCAATAGTTACGTTATTAGCCTGCTGATCCAGCAAACATAGATGTAGTTGGTCATCTGTCCATATGCTGCCATTTGACCCATAATTACATTATTATGTTGCGGAGTCTGTGAATTTGTGTCCACCCTCTGACCAGATTCGGCAGCACCTGGAATATAAGTTTCTATCTATGCACTGTTCCAAGCTATTGCAGCCAAGAGATTGTTCAGACTCCTGGCCACCAATTCCCTAATGATTATGCCGAGTTCTCTATGGTACCAAGCTAATGACTACATGCTCAAGGCAAAACACATGTGACTTCTTGAGGCATTGCGCCTTTATGACGGGCTTCAATAATAGAAAAACAACGGCTTACAGGTCCGCCCCCACCCAGCCCCAGTGCTGCGCCCACACGCACACATACACAAATAGAGCAAGAAAAGCATGAAAGCATAATTGTATAGTTAACGTTCTCTGAAACTTAAATAAGAAGAAAGATAATATTCCTCACTATACAGGTATGCCACATATTAAGCTTTAATGTTGGTTCATGCTTGATTTTTCTAGTGGGCCATAGGTGAGACCTAAAGATATTACTGATACGGGCAAACCTGGGTTTCAAATCCACTCGTTATTCGTGGTTTGAAATCAAAATTAGTCCCTCGGTTCACATAGTCATCTACGACCTCACAGTCAAGGACATACCTCAATTCGAATTTTGAAAATGAATGTAACAAATGGCCATCATAACTTACAATGGACGAACAACAACATATTATATGTAACACATGTTTACATTTTTGCTATATTTATTTTCGAGGAAAGCGAATGGTAAGGATCAACAAGGAGAATGACGAAACATAATCAGAGATATGACAATACAAAATATAATGGATGCCAGGAAAAAATGGAGGTGGCAAAATACTCGACATCCGTAGAATCAGATACACAGATTGTGATAATGACATGATTTTAGATATTCTACAAAGACTAATAGAATAAGTCAATAAATCAAGTAATGAATATGGGCTGGATATAAATATTCAAAAAACAAAAACCATGATAATCAGCACAGACACAGAAGAACAAGAGCTAAACAAAAACATACATGGAGAGAAACTACAACAAGTAAAACATTATCAATATCTTGGACACATAGTCACAAATGATGGCAGATGTGAAACAGAAGTTAAAAGGAGAATAGGAATGGCTAAAAGTACCTTCAATGACATGAGGAAAATATTAACATCGAAACAGATTACAAACATGTTAAAAATGAGAAATATAAAATGCTATATCTATTCTATATTAATGTGTGGCTCAGAAACATGGACACCAAATAAGCAATTAGAAGACATAATTGATGCATTTGAGATGTGGGTATATAGAAGAATATGGAGAACATCATGGAAAGAGATTAAAACAAATGAAGAGGCGCTAAAGACACTTAATATGAAGAAAGAACTACTAAGAGAAATAAAGATCAGGCAAATAAAATATTTTGATCACATTAAAAGACATGACACCTTATTGAAGACCTTGCTTGAGGGTAAAGTCAAAGGGAGGCGAGCAAGAGGTAGGCAGAGATACAAGTGGGAGAGTAACATCACACGATGGACAGGTTACAGTCTAGCAGAGTGCACCACCAAGACAAGAGACAGGGGATGTTGGAGATCCGTTGGGTCGACTGCCAAGACAAATATATAATTAGATTTCGAAAAGTAGGATCAGTATTACAGTAAACATCAATATATTCATATCCCTAGTAAGTGGTAAGTATACTTTTATACGGATGTGAAAGCTGGGCAACTAATGCAGCTAGATACAGAAAGAAGTATTCAGGCTTTTCAGTATAAGTGATACAGACCCTTTATTTAAAATTAGTTATATAGAACAAAAAGAATTACATTCGACCAGCAGTAAATAAACAAACTTGCAGGTTATCAAGAACCACTTTTTGGCAGTGGTGAGAAGGCGTAAACTTGTTTCGTTTGGACATGTAACGAGACATGGATGACGTTCTAAAACTGTTATGCAAGGAACAGTTGAGGTTGGATGGAGAAGAGACAGAGAAAAAAATCATGGATTTATAGTATTATACATAAACTATGTATGTTTTTTTCTACACGTTTGAATAGCTCAGGGATGATGTCGTTGGGGAGATCTGTGTGTTGGTATCTCCGGTCTGACACCGCTATGACCTGACAGACAATGGGTCTTATTATTATTATTATTATTATTATTATTATCTTTCGATACATGAAATACACAATTATATTTTTCATTGCAACGTTTTTGAACTGATTGATGTTTGTGGTTGGAACTATTTTATGGTGCGATAGTTCCTTACTTAGAACCACGATGCGACCACTATCCAGGAGATTTGATGCCCAGAGCCGAGAACCGTTCTGAACATTATCTTAACTGTTGTCGTCACGCCTCCAAGTTTCCATTTGTTTGCGGTTATTTGATCATGGACCGTAGTAATTGCTTAGCGACCTGAGTCCATTCCCTCAACTGGTACTTTAGGCGCCAGATACCTTAATGTCTCTAATAGTTCGGCTAAAATGTCCAGCTGATGTCAGCATGGAAGCTGCACTTTACGAAACTTGCGAATGCATGAGAAATTATTGAAATGAAAAATACTTGGCTTTAGTCATCCTACAAATAACGTGATAAATACTGGACTGTGGTCATCGTATAATTAACGTGATAAATCATCATATATCTATCTACCTATTTGCTAAATCCATTGTTGCCTTTCAGCGTCAGGGGTAGAAGAGTTTTCTGGATACGGCGCCCTTCTCTTTTGTACTGAGTATATTGTGGAGTTTATCGCCTCTTTTATTTCGGTGGCCCATCGTTTTCGTGATCGGCCTCTAGGTCTGCCTTTACTGTATCTGTGTAGCATAGCTTGCTGTGGTATGCTGTCTGATGGTAGTCTGCTGATGTGTGCAAACAATTTGTTCTGTTGTCTCTTAATATATTCCAAGATTTGGGTATGACCGGTCATTTGTAAATCCTCATTCCTCACTCTGTCCCTTAGCGATATTCTTAAGATTCTGCGTAAGTATGCCACTTCAGCTGTCACAAGTGTACGTTTTCTTGTGCTGTCGGTGTTTGGCATTAGTTGCACATCTTTGGTATAATAATTGTTTTGAATACTCTTATTTTGGTATTTAAAACTACATTTTTTCTGAACATTGGTGTCATTTGCCCTAGGGATTGGTATGCTTTGCTACATCTGTTGTGTATTTATTTGCTGCGCTTGCCATCTGTTGTTACATTACTTTCTAGGTATGTAAATTCTTTCCCATGATTATGTCTGGTGTTCATATATATATATATATATATATATATATATATATGTCAATGTATATAATGACAAAAATATGTGATGACAATCGTTGGATACTGCCTCTAAAGGATGTACAGTTTCTAAGTTCAAGTCCTGCGACTTGTGCGATGCTACTTTGTTGTCCTGGAATTTTAGGTTCACAGTATCGGTTCAACTCCTTGAAACTGTCTGTTCCGAGTATCCGTTATCCAGCGAGATGCCTGGCTTACTTGGAGACATACATCGTCTTCCAACTTAGAGCTATTCAAGCTCTGATTCTAACAACTTCTATCTAAAAACTTTCTAAGCATTTCTACTAAAACTCTTAACTAAACTCTAGATATCCGGGAATCTTCCCCGTGCTACACAACGGCTTACAGCCGACAATTTTGCTTCTTAACCTCGTCGCTGTTTAACTCCTCGAACGTTCCTAAAATCCCCAACCCGAAATTGTCAAATTCTCACTAACTTAGGAAAAACTTCCGACTAATCAAAATGGTTCATACATCTCACATACTCCCATCTGTTTTCACCCGCGCACTTTTTGTTCCTTTATACTCAAGTGTGAGACAAGTCATTCCATGAACACATGTTTGCACATTCACACTTTCTATGGGAAGTGTGTATTACGCTAGACGCATGAGTCTATAGTTCTTTTGCGCTCGCGTAAGGAATGTCTGGTGTCATAAAACACATTATTGTTCTGTCCAACCAGATCTTGTAAATATGGCGGAGAATGAACGATGCCTGTAGTCTTGCTGTCTACCTGGTCGATGTTCCCACGAGGGTCCGAAGAACAATGCTTATTGACTCGCCAGTCCGTATTTTTTTAAATATTTGCGCGTCAGCATTATTTGTAATGGCTATTTATACATGAGGTGGTGGTGTAACAATATTATTGCATGTGCTATGATTGGCTGGTTATGCAACGTATCGTGGTATTTCACACAGTAAATTTCTCGCTGTGTGTGAAGGGTTCTCACTATCTACTTTGATGCCCTTAGTTTGTGCGGGTTTCTCCCTTCGTGCTGAGATGTGATTTCGCTTCTCTGGCACAGGTGTTCATCCTCACATATTTATTTTTTAAAATAGGAGATATCACGTTCTGGTATGCTATATTGCATCTACGATGAATTTCTTTGGTGTTTATCCCATTCGATGATATGATGCTTCCAAGATAAGTCAATTCTTTCACCTGTTTAAGTTGTTGATCATCGATTAGAATAGTCATGTTTCTTTCTGTTTTTCCGATTGACATTATCTCAGTTTTTTTCTGTGTTTATCTCCATGTTAAGGTCCCTTGATGTTGTGTGGAGCATATTTATATGTTGTTGTTGTTCTTTTACTGTTGATATTATTACTTGATCGTCTGAAAAAAGAAGAACTCTCAGGAAGCTGTTTAGATTTTTTCTTCATTAGAGTTGGCAATTTTACATATGAAATCGTTAGATAGAAAGACTCTATTTTTTTGCACAACAGATAGGACTTCAAATAAACACACATAAAACGAAAATCATGAACTTTACCGGCCTGACAGAATCAATTAAACTAGATGATAATATTCTAGACAACTTTTCAAATTTCGTATATTTGGGAAGCAAGATAACCGCAGACGGGGATAGCAACTCAGAAATCAAGATTCGAATCACTCTCGCCTCCAATGCCTTTAACAAACTCTCAAACATTTGGAGATCGAAGATCGCAAGGAAACACATCAAATTGCGACTATTCAATGCAAGTCTGATTCCATCATTGTCATATGGATGTGAAAGTTGGAAATCTTCCGTAATAATGGATAAGAAGTTAGTTGCTTTCGAGAATAGATGCCTCAGAAAGATCACAAATACTCATTGGAAAGACTTCAAACCAAACGACATACTAAGAGAGGTGACAAAACAAGAATATGTGACGAAAATCATCAGAAAACGCCGCTGGACATACATCGGCCACATACTTAGACAGATAGATAGGCAGATAGACAGGACGACAGAATTCCACGACAAGCCTTCATGTGGATACCAGACGGGTAAAGATAACAGGGAAGACCAAAAACAACGTTCAGAAGAACATTTATGAATGAATTAAAATCACCACGGAAATAAATGCCAAGGACCTGCAATCCCTGGCAACTGATCGACAGGCACGGAGAACTATGACATCCACCCTAGGTGCTAAACTTCGCAAAAGAGGAACTGACAGAATCGGTATATGTGGTGAACAATAAGCGGGATATGACACATCCTTTTCGCACGCCACTTGATATGTGGAATTTATCTGAAAGTTGAGCATTTATTCAAACTGCACATTGACTGCCTTTGTACCTACTTTTACAATCACCAATCATGACACAGAACAATTTGCAACTTTAATCGGTACAGAAGTTTAACCATCTGGGTGTTACGGTCATCTATCACACGACGAAGAAATAAATACCCGAACAGGAGTCACAGTGGTTAGGAAAATATCAAAACAGAACATGGAACAATACAAAGTTTATAACAGCAAAGTAACTCCCGATATACTAAACATGCATGATCAGTGTTCTCTATTGAACTAAAACACAGACTCCTTATTACACCCGGTAAACTCGAGGCAATAACTTTGTTTTCCACATACGCTATCTCCGTAAAATTATGAACTTTATGTGGCAGGACAAAGTTACCAACACCGAGGTCCTCAAAAGGGCCAAAATACCGACAATAATTTCCACATTTGGTCACAGAAAACTGAAATGGCTTGGTCACATCCGGAGGATGTGCAACAGCCATATCTAAAAAAAACTGCGGTATGAGTAACTGTCACATGGTGCAAGAAAAATAGACAGACCAGATCTGAGATACTAATATGTCTGTAAAACATCTTTTAATGCCTTTGTCATCATGTCAAAAAATAATTTTTAAAAATTCTGCAAAAGATCGCAAGACATGGAAAACTGATTTGCATAATGGTGCCAAGACTTGTGAAAACTAAGTAACGAGCATTGCCGAAGAACGAACACGGATGGGTAAGGAATATGTGAAGTGGAATTTGATCGAAGTGGAATTTGCATGGTTCCTCTGTGGCAGAACAAACTGCTCATAGATCACCTCCTACTGATGTAAGTTTACTTTAGTCTGTCAATTGGAATAAGGTCATATAAAACACATATTAGTGAGACAATCCATCAGACGAAATTTTAGATTCATGATCCGTCACGTACTTGTGTATATAAGTATATATATATATATAAATTGGAGTATGTCTGTCTTTCTGTCTGTCTATTTATCTATATGTTTATATGTTTGTCTGTCTTTCTGTCTATCGATCTATTTACCTATCTGTCTATCTATCTATGTCTATCTATCTATATGTATGTCCATCTATCTTTCTGTCTAACTATATATATGTCTGTCTGGTTGTCTGTCTGTCTATCTATCTATATGTATATACGTATCTACCTATATATCTTTATATTATTTGCCTACCTATATATCTGTCCATCTATCTAAATACCTACCTATCTATCTGCCTCTCTATCTTTTTGTCTGTCTCTGTATCTATATATGACATATCTGTATACGTGTAATTCGGAAGTCTTACCCTCTTTAAACTATATTTTCTTACAGCTAATAGAAACGGTCCATGATCGCTCTTATTCAGAGTTTCACTTAGCATGTCGTCGACAGATGGCTTTGTCCATTGCAATGACGCCACTCCTGGCATAAAAACTAAACACCCAAGAACCCTTATCTCACACAACAAAAACAACCGTGCTCCTTAGTAGATACATTGTTAGCCCACATTCGCTCGAATTTGTGATACTTTGTATGAGCGTTTAGCCACGGACATGAAAACCATGTTCCTTTATGCCTATTCATAGCTATCAACACTTGAATTCGGTTAAAAATTCATTGTATTGTAGGAAATTCAGCTTAACTACAGCTTACAAACAAGGCGTATGCCGTCAAGGGTTTTAAAGAAAGCATAAAGTTTCCGTGTTCGAAAGCTTGTCCAGGGTATAATGATCCCTCTTTTTAAAGGCGTATTTTCCGCGTTTGGTTCTATCTAAATTTTCTTTTCATCCGCGAAAAGCTTAAGGGCTAATTTAGTATTAGGAGAAACAACTTCAGGGATTGCTTTGTGTTGCCTCGTCCTGTTGACAGTTGTCTGCCTTGATGAAGAGCTATTGGAGAAGGCTTCGAGCATTACTTTACCGTTACAAAGTCATTCCACTTTCCCTTGTGCAACGCATATTAGGTAGGCAGATGTTATGAGGAAGACCTGTATTGGAGAGGACAAACAATCGAGTGTTCAACCATTATTTTTTCCTCTCCAGTTAGGTTAGCTATGGGTGATTGAGAAATGAGCTTTTTGGCTTGCATAGTTGGTGGATCTAAAGAAGAGACCAACAACTGATTTCTTTTTATTTTATTTTATTTTATATTTCTAAAATGTTTTCTTTGGAAATGAAAATATTGATATCCCATGAAAGAATTGCTTGTGTTGCTTCACGTAAGGTTTGTTTTCGGCCTAACAACAGTTACTAAAATGACACTATTTTTTTTAGCTCGTTTGCAATAACTTTTCCATCTACAGCTCCCTGATTAGCTGGATCAGCAATCAACCAACAAACAATTCAGTATATTGACAATATACTGTTTAGTCGTCAACCAACCAACCATAGCATTTATTGTCAACCACCAGTTCAGCAGCCAATTAAACAACCAACTAACATTGATACCCAATGTACTGCTGAATTAGCACACATGACATCTGCTTCCAACGGACCCAGTGATCAGCAACGAACCAAACAACCATTGGTTGCTGATATACCAAATATACTTTTTTTCTGGAATGCTGGACCATCAACCAACGAATCAGGGAGTCTATTGCCCCATGGAACGCTAGATTAGTATCTAACCAACTAATTATGCAGTCTTCTGCATCATGGATCACGGAATCAGCAACCAACCAGCCAACTAACAATTGAGTCCAATTCCATATGAACCTCTGGATCTGCAACCAACCATAGAATATGTTACCCATAGAGCGCTGGACCAACAGAAAAACAACCAACCATAGAGTCTACTACCAGGGACACCCTTGTTAGATGGAAGAAAGTTGTGGTCGAATAAAACTTCCTGTCTTTGCCTGTATCTTCAACCTCATAATGAACCGTGATTTTTGTAGTTTGTAATGTGACGTTTTCCTTCCAGATCGTTGTCTTCCCAATGAACTCTCTGAACCTCTCTGTCTTGGGCGATGCTGCTTGTATTTTCTAACGATGTATTCATGTTATCTTTACTATCGTCAGTCCATCGTCTTCTTAGTCTGCCCTTTCTCCTCTCCCCAGGTACTCTTCGCTCCATTATTTGTCTTTCTAAACAGTTGTGTCAATTTATATGACCAAACAGACGTAGTTTTCATTTTGTTATTGTGTTTAGTAACCAAGACTCTGGAATATTCAGTGTGTTTATAATATCTGAGTTTCTGATTTTTTTCTTTCATGATATTCTAAGTATCTTCCTGTAGCAATTTAGCTCGAAGGCGTTGATCTTCTTTGCCCCTGTTTTACTTAAGGTCCATGTTTCACAGCCGTATGTTGCAACCGGAAAAAAATATACATTCGTAACATTAGCAACAATATACCATTACCAATCTCTTCCTTATCTCTGTCATGCAGTCTCCTGCACCATTGATGTTTGCTGCTAAGTATTCCAATGTATCCACGCATTCTATCTCGGTAATGTCTATTCTGATTTTTGGTTGTTGTGTTGTTATATCTGTTGACATGATTTTTGTTTTTTTGCGTGTTTAAATAAAAGTTTTGTGATTCGCTATATTGTTTTGTGTTCTTGATTAGTTGTTCAAATCCCTTTATATCATTTGAAAGAAGCGCTGTGTCGTCTGCGTAGCCTAGTTCAGGGATTTCGAATCCACCGATGTTTAAAGTGAGGTAGTCAACGTTGTGTATGTCTTCTCTCACATTCCTCATTATACTTTCTGCGAAGATGTTGAACAGGTATGGGGAGAGTGTGCATCCCTGCCTTACTCCACTCTGTACCTCAAACCACTCTGAGAAATCGCCCTCTAACTTCATTACAGCCTTTTGATCTTGTTAAAGTTCCTCTATTAGATGAATCAGATGTCTTGGGAAAGTCATACTGCTCATTATCTCTCATAGTTTCTGGTGTTGGACACAGTGGAACGCTTTTGAGTAATCTATGAAGCACATGTGCAGGTCAGTAGAAAATTCCTTACACTTTTCTATGATCAATCTCATGTTAAGGATGTGATCTATTGTTCCTCTGCCCGATCTGAAGCCGGACTGTGTTTCCTTTATCTCCATAATTTGTGTTTGATTCTTTGCATTATGATGTTTAACATATTTTACTTTCTTGACTTATAAGGTCTATAGTTCTGTAGTTAGAGCAAACCTGAAGGTTATTTTTATAATCATATTTTATATTTTTATACATTGTATAAGGCGTTTCTGAATGCTAAAATGTATTTTATAATAAATTATTTAGTTTTTAAATAAAGAAATGTAAACAAGCGTACATTCCAATACGCTTCGCATGCGGTTGCGTCTGTGAGTCTCACCAATGGCTTACTAGACAAACCAACCATGCAACAGAAAACCTTAGTAGATGAAACCTTAACAGAAAACCTTTATATTGAGGTTATCTTCTTATAGAAGCTTCATGACACATTATCTATACACTCCCGTAGTCGTAACCTTCGATAACAGTTACCATGTTGTTCCACAGGCCGACGTTGTGCTTGAACTAGTTACGGGCACGGCGTGTGTGCGCGGAACAACAAAGAAACCTGTCGCAAGGGCCAGAGTTGTGCCCTGATGTCGACGCCTGTTTCTGCGGCATTGGACTCGAAACACCATCGAGTCGGATGGCTGCTGGAATAGAGGGCGGAGCACTTATGGGAATTCCCAACGTGCTGTGAGGCCAGTTTCTAATCAAGAATCAAGACATTCCAATACGCGGTATATTCATGTGAATAAGCTTGTTTACATATTTTGTCTATTGGTATGTTGTAATATATTTAAATGATGTTTTCTTTATGTGTGTTATATCTTCTGTCTTACAGATAATGCATTTGCTTGTGTAGCCATTGAGCGGAACGAAACATTGATGACAACTACTTTCAGTACAGGAATAGATTTTCAGTCTGTTGCTTCCGTCAATGGCCATTTGCGACGACAGTAGTATTCCTATTGTGCTCAAATTTTAATTTGCACTTGGAAATGCCCAAGAAGGCATATTTCTGTATCGAAAGATGCCTCTTATAATTATGCTTTATATTTCCAAGATAGCATATGATACAACTATCCTGGAGAAAATAATTGTAAGAATAATAAGAGAACACCATAGCTTGCTTTCAAAGTGCATCTGAGAATGGGATAGATTAAGAGTACATAATATACATCGCAATGAATGACTCATCTAAACTGCTATAGAAGGTACGTGCACATTGTAATTAATAATGTATCTACACTATCATTGATGACATATCAACCAATAAAATCAATAAACCCATAACCCTTCAGGGTCGTAGGGGTACCACATTGGATGCTTCAGCACACATAGTCCTCCAGCGAATTCTATCCTCAGCGATGCGGATGAGTGTGGAAATATCTAGCCCTGTCCATTCCTTGATGTTGTCTGTCCATGTCTTCATTTGTCCTCCTCTGCTTCTTCCACCCTCGACAGTTCCCTGCAGTATTGTTTTTGACAAGGAATCGTGCCTGCATACATGTCCGAACCATGCTAGTTTTCGTCGTTTCACTATTGAAAGCAATGGCTCCTGGACACCTGCACACATCTCTACTTTATTTCTTACGTACACATTGGTCTTATGTTCCCTATAGGAAATTCGTAGAATTCTTCTGTAGCATTTATACTCGAAAGCATGTAATCTTCTCTCCATGTCCGCAGTGAGTGTCCAACTCTCACAACCATACAACACAACAGAAAGCACCAGCGACCTATACAGTTTGATTTTCACTCCAACACTGATGTTGCTTTTCCAAATCACAGTTAGCCTTGACAAGGACGCTAAAGCCATCTCCAGCCTTATTTTTAGTTCTGCTTTGCATTTACCATCGCTGCATATACTGGATCCGAGGTATTTGAAGGTATTCACCTCTTCAAGCTTGTGTCCATTCATCATGATATTAGTCTGGTTTTCAGTGTCTCTGCTGTTTACCAAGATTGTGCTCTTATCTGAATTGATTTCCATTCCGTACTGTAGCCAATGACGTGTCTAAACTGCTATTGATGACTGATTGATATACTGCTATTGATATACTGCAGCCAATGACGTCTCTAAACTGCTATTGATGACGAAAGAATACTGCTATTGACATATGTGTACGAGCATTGGTAAGGTATCCACGCTATTACTAGTGACGTATCTGTTTGACGTATCTGCTATTGATGACGAGTCTACCTACTCATGACATATATTTCTGTACTGCTTTTGTATACTTTGACCCTCTATGGCAGTGTTTCTCAAACTTCCTAATGCCACGACACTTTAATAAAGTATCTCATGTTGTGGTGGCCCCCAAAAAAATAATTATTGTTATTGCTACGTCATAATATGTGTTTCCGATGGTCTTAGGCGACCCCGTTAGAACCCCAAATGGGTCGCCACCTACAAGTTGCTACACTAATGGTATGGGACAAACAGCTCCACCCCGACCTACTTTTTAGTCGCCTATTACGACATGCATGGTAGTTGAAGGTGTTAAAAGTTGTTACTTCCCTTCCAGGCTCCAGCAACACGGACGATATAATGAAGAACACAAATGTACAAATAAAGTCTGTCGTAGCAAAATAAGTGCAATGTTTTATATTTTTAAGAATAGAAGTAGAATTACGTGGTTCGAATACAACTAAAGGCAGCGAAATCATGTTAATGCAAAAGATTATTTTTGAGATGATGCAATTCCATCATGGAATTAAATAAAGTCAACATGACTGCTCAACAAGTCTAACAGCAGGAAATATGGATTGCGGTCATATGTGCTCAGCACGCGACTATATTATGTTTATACAATCTGTAATGAAATATTTCATATTCGGTGAAGGTTGTTAGTGATTACGGCTATCATTAGTTGCCAGTTTGAATATGCCATATGGGGTTACTTTCTAATCGACCAATTGAACATGGTTTCTATTTGACATCTAATCGATAAAGTGGCTGATGACCACGTGTATCAAATATTAAGAAAAATGTCATTGTGTATAGAAATGATATTTAAATACGTTTTCAGCTATACATTTTCAATATATTGTTCAATCTAATCACATCTTGTTAACGTGAATTAGTTTATGGAGAAACTGTTTACGTACTTTCACGAAATATACAACATATTCATTTGAACATTTACTGACATATTCTGTGTCGCTTGCAGAACGAAGATACATGGCAGTCATAAAATACTTGTTTATAATCAAAAAGCCACGTGACAAAGAAAGGGCACGTGACCCGTACTGTTATAGAATAAAATTCCTTTTTGGAGAACATGAAACTTATGAGGGTATCGGCCACGTCTTATCTCCACCGTTTCTATTAATCTCGGATTTCTCATGTAATTAAATGAATAACGAGAGGGAGAAACCTTCCGTGAAATATTTTCTGCCTTGAAGTATTGAAATATTGACGAATACCTTGTCAATTGTACAGTCATGTGGACGAGTTCTTTCTTCGAAAGTAACGATATTTGATTTTCTTGCAGTTTGCATTGGGTGCCGACAAAAAGGATACACAAAGTGACCAATGAAATCACAGAAATTAGTAAAAGAACATAACTTTTGCAGGAAGATGTTTTTTTCCGATGGACTGCATAAATGACGAAGGACTCGAGTAAACTTGAACATTTACATAGACAGAAAGATTGTAATGGTCAAACAAACACGAATTAAATTAGAAAACACGAGAGTAAAGGTAACTAATCAAATAAAACTATAGAACACGACAGTAGCGTCTACTAATAAAAGAAAGCTATAAAATACAAAAGAATAACGGCTACTAATAAAAGAAAACTATAAAAAACAAGAGAAACCGCTACTAATCAAATGAAACTATAAAATACAAAAGAATAACGGATACTAATACAAGAAAACTATAAAATACAAGAGAAACCGCTACTAATCCAATAAAATTAATGCTGTAAAACATGATTATTAGTTGTGGAAGAAATACTATGAAACATATCAAAGTTTTCATTTGACTATGTTCTCTATATAAAATTTGTTTTATATCAATAGTTATGTATCTAGAAAGTGTTGCCTGGTAACAGAAGAAGTAAGCAAGAATATATGTGAGCAGCGGAGTAAATATGACTTTAATTTGATAAAAAGAAATTTTATAATTTTGAGAAAAGGAGAACATCAACATACAGATAAATAATAAACAACTAAAACAAGTAGATGAATTCAAATATCTGGGCAGCACATTGAGATATGACAATAAACAAGAAGCAGAAATAAATGCAAGATGTAATAAGGCCTGTCAGATCATTGGTCAAATAACACCTTTACTAAGAAACAAAGATATTACACTAGAAACAAAGAAAGCGCGTTTCAACACCATTTTCTTACCAACATTGTGTTATCAGTGTCAAACGTGGACATTAGATTCTAGAACAATACATAAGATTAACACCACTGAAATGAAATGTGTGAGACGTATGATTAGAGTTAGCTTGAGAGACAAAATCAGGAATGAAGCACTAAGGAAACAATTAGGGATCAAACCAACAATAGAATACATACAGAAACAACAAGTTAAATGGTACGGCCACATAACCAGACAGAAAGAGCAAAGTATTATCCAAAAAACACTTAACAAACGATACGAAAACAGGAGACCTATTGGACGCCCTCGTAAAAGGTGGATAGATAGTGTATTAGAGACACTCGGAAATATAACAGCAGATGAGGCAAATAGAAGGGCAAAAGACAGTACACTCACTCTCCCCTCAACACCGAAAGGTACATGAGGACAGAAAGAAGAAGAAGAATAAAAAGAGGTATGGCATTATCTAATAAATGAAAACTAGTCAGCTCATGCTTATAGAAATTGTAATGATTCTCGTTTTGATCAAATCGTTACGAGATTTGCACGAATAGGAATATACTACTATATGCACCACAATCGTGCTTGTTTAGTTTTTTTTCCCTTCCATTTTGTACTGTTATGGCTCTCTGCCAATGTATTGGAACATATCTTTTTTTCCAAGCCTTTCTGAAGATATAAAATAACCAAATTACTCCAGTCTCTTCACATGAATGTAATGCTTTGATAGTTATTCCATCACTTTCCACCAATTTATTCTTTCTGTTATTCTTGATAACCTCTGTGACTGCTTGTTTCAGGATTTCAAGTTCCTCTTCATTTGAATATCTTGGTTTGAATGTTACTATATATCTGTTTTCTGGTATTTTCAAGATGTCTTTAAAATATTCTTCCCACCTCTTTCTGATCTTAACTTTCTGATCTTAGTGGCAACGCCCTGCCTGTCATTTATATATTCTTTATAGGTGAAAAGGTTGGTCTCATCTTCTCATTTTTGCTATTGCTTCATAGAACTGTCCACTGGACCCTACAAACAGTCTGCTCATGTTTTCTGCATACATGATCCAAGATTTGTTCGTTTCTTGTTCGATGGCTCTTACAGCATATCGATTTGCTAATCTGTAACTTACACAGTCGTGTTCTGTTCGTGTTTTCTAACCAGGACTTGTACTATTTTTCCAGTCAAACTGTGGAATCATTCTAGGCGGAGTGGACAAGTCTTTGGCCCTGTGGTCATGAGATTATGAATTCGAAAGCATGTCATAATTGTTTTTAAAAATTCATTACTGTGTGTTTTCCTGTTAAGGAGTGCAGAGAGGCATTTAAGGCTGTGGAAATAAATACCGCTTTACCAAAGCTGTCGCCGGGACGTGTACAGGAAGAATTTTTATTGCACCTCTGAAAGATAAAAATCCTTTACCCAACCAGGGATTGAACCCGAGACCTCAGGAATCCGAGGCCGGCGTTCTAGCCGTACGCTCCACCATAATAATGATATATATTAATAACTGAATTTTTAAAAAATATCTTGTTACTATAGCTTCAACTGAGGATGTTATTTTCCGACAGACTGAAGCCTGCACATGAAAACTATATACTAGCACCCATTAAAACCACATATAAAATGTGATTTATTTTCACGCTTAAAATGTTTTGGAAGTGTTTTATTTTTCAACTCAGAATGTGTGCAAATAGTAAAGTTCGTGCATTACCACTATTTTGTTGATGTGATTCTTCTTTCGCATTTTTCTTGCCTATTTACTGTGTTATCCCATAGAGAGTCGGACTGACATAGAAGTGAAAATGCAACCGGATATGTCATTCTGAGAGGCGCAGATATAGCAGTCAAGCTGCAAATCATAACAAAAAGTTGAATTGGAATATATAGAGAGGTTACCGACTTATTTTCTTTTGATTTTTTCACTTGACTGTGTGTATCAGACACCTGTATTTATTTATTAACCCAGACCCTAACCTACACAACTCTCCTAACCGCTCACACAACTGTCCTAAAGAAATAAATATTTAAATTAAAACACATGGATACACAACTTGATCAACCTAGGCAAGGGAAATAATCAACGGAAAAATAAGTCAGTAGGCCCTAGATATGGTCCAGAACCCAAAACGCATTTCGTTCTTCAGACAATATCCTGCAAATTTGCAGGAGCTAGAGAACCAGAAGCAAAATAAGAATAGTTTATCGAAATATATTATATTAGAAACACAAATATCACATTTATTTGTGAGTATTTTTTGTTCTTTTAAAATTACGTTACCTTGTTTTATATGCTTCACAATCCGTCTCAAAATGTGTCAAAATTCCACGCAATCGGTCTCTTACGTATCAAATTAGCGCAATCCCTCCACTACTTGTGAAAATATCACACAATTCGTCTCTTCCCTGTCAAATTATCACGCTATCGGTCTCCTACTTGTCAAGTTACCATACTATTTTACTTTCCCTTTGACCCAGAAAGAAAGCATATCCACTCTGGCTCCACTTCATTCCTGAAGCTTGAAGTTTCTTAGCATGCATTCTAAAGTATATATGCTTTCTTTCCATAATCGTCTTCTTCTAGTCCGTGAGGTGTACTGTAAGTTATCATGTCTTTCCACGGTCTTCTAAATCATTTCGGATGCCGATGTTTGCAAAATGCAAAATTGTCTGGCATCCGTTTCATGGTCTTATACCCCTCTTGCTCTGCGGCGCATCTGATGTCACGATGTTTTCATCTTTCCTCTTTTTTGTGCTTATAGCCACATGTTTAGTCATTCTATAATTCATAAACTGAACTCGTTGGAATATCACATGCTTCTACCCATCATCTTTGAGTAAATCCATCCTATTGGATAATTTTCTCATCAATTCTCCTATTGACTTTTGTCCTAGCTAACGTCCATTGTCAAAATATATCTAGACTATCTGTCAACAAAATATTGCTAGACTATCTGTCAACAAAATATTGCTAGACTATCTGTCAACAAAATATTGCTAGACTATCTGTCAACAAAATATTGCTAGACTATCTGTCAACAGTGCTCGGTCCCTGATGGAACGATCGTCTACTGATCAATCCTTCTATTGACGTTTATCTTAGGTCAAAATATCGCTAGACTTTCAGCCATAGGGACCGAGCACCATTTTTGCACCAGGAAACAGAAACTAACTGAAGACAGCAAACATTGATGAAAAATCTGCTACCTATTTCGACAAAGTTTACCATCCCTTGTGCCAACAGATATGGGCTTGAACGCAAACAAAGCGAAAAAAATATCTTATGTTTAATTTTAAGTAGGAAATGTTATAGAAATATATGTCAGGTTTACAAACAACCACGGACATGTGTTCAAAATGTGATAGTGCCATTTGTGAACGATGGTGAGCAGGTTCCGAATCGTATTTTCAACAATTCAGAAATTTTCTTGAACTGTTTATGAATTCGTTGTGCCAGATGGCCATAAACTCGCCTGCTATAGACATCTAAACAAATTTTTAGCCTCATTTTAGTGATAAATTGCTGCATACTAGCACCTGTACCGAATATATTTGCAAGTTAATTTTAACAGATAAAATGCATGACGTCTGCTTGCTTCGTGGTTTCTAATTGGCTAACCTGATCTTCTTCACAAAACTCTGTTTTTTTTTGTTTTTTTTTGGGTACACACAAATATGAGCAGTAGAGCTTTTGTATCCTTTAGCATGCATTTGTGTATTCATGTTAAGGCTTCTCCTGACTTTTTTTTTCATACACAGAAGGCTGAAACTCTAGTAGGTGTGCAATGATTTGAGAAAAACCCACCAACTCCGAAAGTTAAAGCTCTCGTAGGTGTGCAATGATTTGAGAAGAAACTACCTACTCAGAAAAGGTAATGAAAATGAGAAAATACATTATTTAGTGCACGTGATCAAATATGAAAAGCTAAAATATCTCGTATAAAATATATCATTAAAAAAATTGTCACACTGAACAAAAAATAATTGATACAATTGTCTAGACTGGAGAACAGAAATGTATATTGCATTTTTCTACGACATTCAACAAAGTCAGACACATGGGTCACAGATATTTATCTCACATAGGTCCAACTATTGATGTTCTCTAACAGTTGCAGTTGTTCTTCATCCCTTTTGTAGAGGTGCATATATTAACGACCGTTTGCGTCTTGCAGACAGTCACTTAACAATAAGAAGAAGCAATGCTCAGGAATATTTCCTCATGAATGGGGACTTTTCAAGCGATCCTATCAAAGCAACGGAAGTTTTTTGTTGACATCTTTTTTTCTTTTTCTTCCATATCACTAAACATATTATTTAGGGAAGCCTACTACCCGAATTAAGGCACGACGAAAACGAATGTGCTGGGCCTCGGATGTCCCTGTCACAAAGTGAATCGACCGAGGCAGAAATAACACAGTTCAACTGTGGAACTTGCAATGCAACGTACTTCACGCTCCCAGGCGGAAATAACACGATTTATTCGATGTGGTTATACAAGAGGGAAAGCAGAAGAAGAAGGAGAAACATAGTATTTCTGAACAATGCTGCTCCCTCAAGCAGGTTCTGCCTCCAGACATCCCAAGTTTAGACCGTGTTTTCCCAGTTATTGGATTTTATGTGGAAGCTATTCATTTAGGATTTTTAGATGTATATATATGGATGATGGCATTTTGTGTCTATACATACGGTCAAGTAGCAGGCTAGTGTAATATTTCAATTGCTGAGAGACTTAGTCTCACAGGTTTCGCATATGATTATTTGCCAGAGTCGGTTTTATGGAGAAAGTGCATTTTCTATTTACACTAACCTCCTCACGTCTCTGTTGATTTCTTCCATGTGCACTAACCTCTTCACGCCTCTGTTGACCTGTTCCATGTGCACTAACCTCCTCACGTCTCTGTTGATTTTTTCCACGTGCACTAACCTCCTCGCGTCACTGTTGATTTCTTCCACGTGCACTAACCTCCTCGCGTCACTGTTGATTTCTTCCTTGTGCACTAACCTCGTCACGTCTCTGTTGATTTTTTCCATGTGCACTAACCTCCTCACGTCTCTATTGAATTTTTCCATGTGCACTAACCTCCTCACGTCTCTATTGAATTTTTCCACGTGCACTAACCTCCTCACGCCTCTGATGATTTTTTCCATGTGCACTAACCTCCTCGCGTCACTGTTGATTTCTTCCATGTGCACTAACCTCCTCACACGTCTGTTGACCTGGTCTGTGTGCACAAAGCTCTTCACGTCTCTCTTGACCTGTTCTATGTGCACAAAACTCTTCACGTCTCTCTTGACCTGTTCTATGTGCACAAATCTCTTCACGTCTCTCTTGACCTGTTCTATTTGCACAAAGCTCTGCACGTCTCTCTTGACCTGTTCTATGTGCACTAACCTCCTCACGGTTCTCTGTTGATTTCTTCCATGGGCACTAACCTCCTCACGCCTCTGTTGATTTTTTCCACGTGCACTAACCTCAATACGTCTCTGTTGACCTGTTCTATGTGCACAAAGATCTTCACGTCTCTCTTGACCTGTTCCATGTGCACTAACCTCCTCACGTCTCTGTTGATTTCTTCCATGTGCACTAACCTCCTCACGTCTCTGTTGATTTCTTCCATGTGCACTAACCTCCTCACGTCTCTGTTGATTTCTTCCATGTGCACTAACCTCCTCAGGTCTCTGTTGATTTATTCCATGTGCACTAACCTCCTCACGTCTCTAATGATTTTTTCCACGTGCACTAACCTCCTCACGCCTCTGATGATTTTTTCCATGTGCACTAACCTCCTCACGTCTCTTTTGATTTCTTCCATGTGCACTAACCTCCTCACACTTCTGTTGACCGGGTCTATGTGCATAAAGCTCTTCACGTCTCTCTTGGCCTGTTCTATGTGCACTAACCTCTTCACGCCTCTGTTGATTTCTTCCATGTGCACTAACTTCCTCACGCCGTGTTGATTTTTTCCACGTGCACTAACCTCACCACGTCTCTGTTGACCTGTTCTATGTGCACAAAGCTCTTCACGTCTCTCTTGACCTGTTCCATGTGCACTAACCTCCTCACGTCTCTCTTGACCTGTTTCATGTGCACTAACCTCCTCACGCCTCTGTTGATTTCTTCCATGTGCTCTAACCTCCTCAAGTCTCTATTGATTTCTTCCTTGTGCGCTAACCTCCTCACGCCTCTCTTGACCTGTTCTATGTGCATAAAGCTCTTCACGTCTCTCTTGACCTGTTCCATGTGCACTAACCTCCTCACGTCTCTCTTGACCTGTTCCATGTGCACTAACCTCCTCACGTCTCTATTGATTTTTTCCACGTGCACTACCTTCCTCACGCCTCTGATGATTTTTTCCATGTGCAATAACCTCCTCAAGTCTCTGTTGATTTCTTCCATGTGCACTAACCTCCTCACACTTCTGTTGACCGGGTCTATGTGCACAAAACTCTTCACGTCTCTCTTGACCTGTTCTATGTGCACAAATCTCTTCACATCTCTCTTGGCCTGTTCTGTGTGCACAAAGCTCTTCACATCTCTCTTGTCCTGTTCTGTGTGCACAAAGCTCTGCATGTCTCTCTTGACCTGTTCTATGTGCACTAACTTCCTCACGCCTCTGTTGATTTTTTCCACGTGCACTAACCTCACCGCGTCTCTGTTGACCTGTTCTATGTGCACAAAGCTCTTCACGTCTCTCTTGACCTGTTCCATGTGCACTAACCTCCTCACGTCTCTCTTGACCTGTTCCATGTGCACTAACCTCCTCACGTCTCTGTTGATTTCTTCCATGTGCTCTAACCTCCTCACGTCTCTGTTGATTTCTTCCTTGTGCACTAACCTCCTCACGCCTCTGTTGACCTGGTCTATGTGCACAAAGCTCTTTACGTCTCTCTTGACCTGTTCTATGTGCACAAAGCTCTTCACGTCTCTCTTGACCTGTTCCATGTGCACAAATCTCTTCACGTCTCTCTTGACCTGTTCCATGTGCACTAACCTCCTAACGCCTCTGTTGATTTCTTCCATGTGCACTAACCTTATCACGCCTCTGTTGATTTTTCCATGTGCACTAACCTCCTCACGTCTCTGTTGATTTCTTCCATGTGCACTAACCTTCTAGCGTCTCTGTTGATTTCTTCCATGTGCACTAACCTCAACACGTCTCTGTTGACCTGTTCTATGTGCACAAAGCTCTTCCCGTCTCTGTTGACTTGTTCCATGTGCACTAACCACTTCATGTCTCTGTTAACTTGTTCCATGTGCACTAACCACTTCATGTCTCTGTTAACTTGTTCCATGTTCACTAAACTCTTCACGTCTCTGTCGACTCGTTCCATTTGCAATAACATCTTCACGTCTTCACTATGCAGAGGATACTCATCATCATCAAGTGCCGTCTCCGCAACGAAGGTTGGCTGCAACGTATCTCCAACATCTCCTGTCTCTTGACTTGGTGGTGCACTTTGCAAGACTGTAACCTGTCCATCGTGTAATGTTACTCTCCCACTTGTATCTCTGCCTACCTCTTGCTAGCTTCCCTTTGACTTTACCCTCAAGTAAGGTCTTCAATAAGGTGTCAGAGGATACTAGAAATGTGATTTATACACCAGCTCTTGCCTTTTCTGGATTTTCTGTAGTAGTTTACTCCAATAGTCTGAAGCACTCCTTGCTAACATGTATGGACGAGGGTGTGGAAGTACGAAATTCATACATGCCACCAAATACATGTATGGACGAGGGTGTGGAAGTACGAAATTCATACTTGCCACCACATGACCTACTGTGCTTATCTCAAATGATATAAAGGGATTACAACAATTAATTTAAAATAAAGAAATATAGCGAATCACAAAACGATAATTTAAACGCGCGAAAAAACAAAAGTCATGTCAACAGATATAACAACACAATAACTAAAAATCAGAATGGACAATACCGAAATAGATTGTGTGGATACATTTGAATACTTAGGAGCAAACATCAACGGTGCTGGAGACTGTATGACAGAGATAAGAAATAGATTGGTATGGCATATTGTAAAATAACACGGTTGAAAAACATATGGAAAAACAATAGAACAGAAACAAAACTGTTAATGCTAAGAACTTTTATTTTTCTGGTTGCAACATACGGCCGTGAAACATGTAACCTACGTAAAACAGCGGCAAAGACGATCAACGCATTTGAGATGAAATGCTACAGAAAGATACTTAGAATATAATGGAAGGAGAAAAAGAGAAACTCAGACATTATAAACACAGTGAGGATTCAAGAGTGTTGGTTACTAAACACAATAGCAAATAGAAACTACACATGTTTGGTCATATGAAGAGACACAACTATTTTAAAGGACTAATGATGGTGGGCAGAGCACCTTGGTGAAGGAGAAAGGGTAAACCACGAAAACGAAGGACTGGCGACATTAAAGATAATGTGAATACGTCGTTTAAAAATGCAAACCACATGGCCCAAGACAGAGAAAGGTTCAGGGAGTTTATTGGAAATACAACGTTCTGGAGAGAATACATCACATGACATTACCCAGTGATAATTGTTTTTGATAAAAAAGTTTTCAGTCTATCCCCCAACTTTCCTTATATACTTGCTAACTGTATGTAACTTTCGTCATATTCTATTTCTATTATATTCCTTAAAGATATAGTCCATAAGAATGGTAGGAATACCACATTTGATGCATTAGCACACAGAATCCTCCGGCTATTTGTTTATTCTCTGTGATTACCCATTGTATTATTTCAGTGTGAGAAAGGTTTAGCCGATAGTGCTCATCTTCTCTCCAGTTGTCCTTACAATATGGTTGTAACAAAGAAGTCTCTGACCGTGTATGTCAGATAACTAGTGTGACAGAGACAATAACGACGAGGAGTCATCACATTAGGATGACTGACAGAAATAAGATTCTCTGGTGGGTATAACGGATTAATAGTTGATGACTTGCTGTCAGAACGAACTCTGACAACTTTTGTGCTGTCGACCAATTTTATTCCTGTGGCTATCTTTATACTTCAATAAAATATAGATATACGTCGTGTCTTTAAGTATATACAGTAATTTAATATGTGATTCAATGTCCATATGTGCAATCTCAACAATTAACATCTGGAGTCATGGCATCCACAATTTATTCTAAAACATCAATGAGTTATAACAATACTTGAGTTATGCAAATGGTCCTGGAACATCCAGGAAATACGAACAACTTAGGTTCGTCAATGACCTAGAGACTTTGAACTGTCTCTCACTGAGAATAAAAGACACGCCCTGATTGCAACATCAACGGACAAATTGACCAGCTATCTATCTCCTGCAGCGCAGAAGTCACACTCCAATAGATACCTGGTTATGCAGGGGTCCCTAGAAACGAAACTGATGTTATACTACCTACGAGAGATTCGGCAGCACCTCAGATCCCCCCCCCCCAAAAAAAAAATGTCCTACAAACATGCAAACAAATCCTAAGAAACAACTACAGACAAGGATTGCTACGATAATGGGCAAGCTCTTAGACTGGCGCTTACTGTACGAACACCAACAGAAACTCAACCCAATGGATCTTCCATATCAACAATGTGCGGTGTGTGAGTGAAAATAGGCGTGACCGGTAGAGATCACATAACAAAGGGTTCAGAAAGAGCACTGAACCAACAAAGAGCCAAGACCGACTTATGTAATACCCTGAGAGATTTACTGAAGCTGAGATGTGAGCACCTACGAACACGCCTGGTGTGCGGAGATGATAATCAACATACCTATCCTAACCTAACAATTTGTACAGTTGTGCACAGGTTGGTGAAATTACGTTCACGTATTTGGTTTGGACATGTAACGAGACACGACTCGTTGTAAAACATTATTGTGCGTGCGTGGTAGGAGGATAGGAGTATAGAGAAAACCGTGGATTATTAACATCAAGGAACGGTCTGGACATGATTTTCCTACACTCCTCCGAATGCCTGAAAAAAGAGTTGTTTGAATGGCGTTTTTTGCTGATGTATCCAGTATAGCACCCCTACGACCCGTTTTATGGGTCTTATTATTATTATTATTATTATTATTATTATTATTATCCAACTAGTGATATATGTATCTATATTTGCTTCACAGACTACAGCAAGGCATTTGACACTACAGCAAGGCATTTGACAGAGTCCAAAATGAGAAATTAATCAAATGTCTTCAAGAAATAGACATAGATGGAAACACATCAGACTAATTAGAAATATATATTGGGAACAGACTGCATCAATAAGGTGTGAAAACAGCTACTTACCATACATAGAAATAAGAAGAGGGGTCAGACAATGAGGCATTTGATCAACGAGCATATTTAATAACTACACAGAGAATATCTTTAAAAATATAGAAGAAATGCCAGGACTCAAGATCAATGGGAAAATAATAAACAACATTAGATATGCAGATGACACAGCTCTTTTAGCAGAAAGTGAACATGAACTACAACGACTAATAAATCAAGCTAATAAATCAAGTTCATAAATCAAGTCAATAAATCAAGTAATGAAGATGGACTATATATAAATATTTGTTTTTTAAAACCATAATAAACAGCAAAGACACATAAGAACAAGAGCTAAGCATAAGCATACATGGAAACCACAAGTAAAAATATTATCAATATATTGGACACATAGTCACAAATGACGGCAGATGTGAAACAGAAGTTAAAAAATATAATATGAATGACTAAAAGTACCTTCAATGACATGAGGAAAATAGTGACATCTAAACAAATTACAAACATGTTAAAATGTGAATTATAAAATGCTACATATTTTTTATACTAATGTATGGCTCAGAAACATGGACACTAAATAAACAATTAGAAGACACAATTGATGCCTTTGAGATGTGGGTATATAGAAGAATAGAGAACATCATGGAAAAAGAAGAAAACAAAGAAATAGGTTCTAAAAACACTTAATATGAAGAAAGAACTACTAAGAGAAATACAGATCAGGCAAATAAAATATTATGGACACATTAAAAGGCATGACTCCATATTGAAGACCTTACTTGAAGATAAAAGTCAAAGGGAAGCGATCAAGAGGTAGGTAGAGATACAAGTGGGAGAGTAACATCACAAGATGGACATGTTACAGTCTAGCAGAGTGCACCACCAAGACAAGAGACAGGGGATGTTGAAAGTCTGTTACAGCCAACCTTCGTTGCGGAGACGGCACATGATTATTATTATTATTATTATCATCATTATTATTTCTATTATTATTATTATGAGCTTATTGAGTTCCGATAATTCTTGCTTCTTTGACAATTATAAATAAATACAAGCAACAAAATAAGGTTATCATAATTTTTATAACTAAAAATGAACACAATCAACGTTATATGAAAAATGTCGTTATCATGATAGTTTAACAAATGTTTTCCGTTCATTCAATTATGTAAAAATCTTCTTGCCAATATGTTTTAATTTCTGCTATCGATTGTTACATTCTTCATTACTTATCAATTATTGTTCATGGACTGTATGTGTGTCTGTGTTAACAGCGTGGTAGATTTCAGCCCTGCTCATTGTCTTTGTAATCCCATAGCGCATATAGCAACAGGGAACGGACACAGACCAGCGTCATTTCAAAATGTATAAGGGCAGAGAGCTCTCGTTACTTCTGGATACGGAGTTTTTACACGAAATTCTACATCGCGTAAAAGGATATTTGAGAACCTTAATAGATTTTTAACCAGTGAATGATTGAATCGAGAGCACTTGCCCTCAACTCTTAACAATGCTGCGCGCCCTCATGCACACACACGAGCACAAAGGTACACATGCAAACCGACCCAGTTTCCACCCCACGCCTCAGCCTCGTCGATGCGTGCCGTCTTCTTGGATAAACTAGAGCCCGGTTGGTGGCCTTACCGTAGCTGCACGTGCATCTGGGCAAAGCCTACTGCGCGTGTCACGTCATTTTACGCTTTCAGAAGAGGTGAAGGTCACTCACTAATGAGCGTTGTACGAGCTATGTCCTTATTCACAGATTTGCTTTCAGCGTTTGCAATCTATGGAATAATGCTCAATTAGTTTTCCAAACGTTTAGCGCACTCGGACAAACTTTAGCAGTAATTGTCAGGTCTGAGTGTTGTCGTGTCACCTTCGTTTTTGAAGAAGCGTTCCTGACTTGTATCCTTAAGACGCCTGATGCTTGTTGACTTCTTTACCGAGTGCTTGCGTGAACACAATGTGAACACTCGCTGATGTTTCTAGTGTAATCATCAAACACTTTCAATTACCGAAATATATAGTCATCATGTGAAGATTATCTAACACGAACATGTACGTGAGCGCAGGTTGAACCCGTCCGTGATCTTAAAGGTTGTTCTTTTGTTAAGGCATCACCGTGAATCCCAAAAGTAGGTACGACATTGTCACCCTAGTGCAGTGTTGAGGGGGGGGGGATTCCTAAAAAATATTTGCACTGTGCTTTTAGAAAAATGGTTCTCAAGTCTATATTCAAATATAGCTCCGCGAACAGATGATGTCACTTATTTTGTTTCATTGAAATTTTACCCTACTTCTCATTAGATGGCGACACAGCGTATAGCAAAAGTGACTGGTCTCATCAGCCAAGATAGATGACGCTATTTGAAATCCACAAGCTAGTCTCTTCTGTGGAACAGGAGGACATAATGATGATATCTTTTTGAGGAGGGGGATAGTGGGAACGGGGGGGGGGGTGGCTCTATTTGTAGCTATTTAAATGGGGTTCTCATTTTGTACTTATTTAAAGGCTGCTCTATTTGTAACTATTTCTTTGTACTGAATTCATGTTCTTAATTTTTGTTTAACCATATGAATCACCCCTCCCCCTCCTTTGCACAACATCTACGGGGTAGATGTGCTGTATTCTAGAAAACATTATCAAACAAATGTTATCACACTACACTACACTATTTTACATCTCTTTATATTCATACATATGTTTTTGTTGGATTATTGTATCTATATTTTATATATAGATTTGCAGTGTTGTGTCATGTATAAACTGGATGTATAAACTGAATTTATAAACTGGATGGTTCTTTTCATTTCTTGTTTTCTACAGTATAGTTTAATCTTTATTTATTTTATGTGTATTGGAAGGCTGATATATATATATATATATATATATATATATATATATATATATATATATATATATATATATATACATACATTGTAATTTGTCGTTATATGTATATTGCAAAGCTGGTATATGTATATTGCAAGATTGCAATATGTATAATGCAATGCTCGTATATGTATACTGTAAGGTTGGCATATGTATATTGTAGTGCTGGTATATGTATATTGTAGTGCTGGTATATGTATATTGTAAGGTTATATTGCAAGGCTGGTATATGTATACTGGAAGGTTAGTATATGTATATTGTACGGTTGGTATATGTGTATTACACTTACTGTAGACACGGAGAGACGAATAGAGGCATTCGAATACCCATTTTACTGGTACATTCTCTGAACTTCCTATAGAGATCATAAGACAAATGTGTATGTAAGAAATGAAATAGAGATGTTTTACGGTCCACAGGAACAATTGATTTCAATGGTGAAACGACGAAAACTTGCATGGTTTTGACATGCGTGGAGGCATGATTTCTTGTCGAAAACAGTACTTCAGGGAACCCGTCAAAGATGGACAAAGCAGAGGAAGCTCCATGTCTACAGTAAGTGTAATACACATATACCAGCCTTACAATATACATATACCAACCTTACACTATACATATTGCAGCCTTGCAATATAACCTTACAATACACATATACCAGCCTTACAATATACATATACCAACCTTACACTATACATATAGCAGCC
Source organism: Meghimatium bilineatum (assembly GCA_034231615.1). Classification (NCBI taxonomy): domain Eukaryota; kingdom Metazoa; phylum Mollusca; class Gastropoda; order Stylommatophora; family Philomycidae; genus Meghimatium; species Meghimatium bilineatum. The sequence continues at coordinate 17,517,452 of CM067313.1, forward strand.
TTGCAATATAACCTTACAATATACATATACCAGCCTTACAACAGGCTTTGGGTGTTGTGTTTTACACAACATCCTAGGAAACTGTATACTAAGTGGTCCCCAGATGGTATAACGAAAAATCAAATCGACTACATAATGATCCAGCAAAGATAGAAATCCAGTATCTCAGCATATAAGACATACCAGAGACATGTAAGACATACCCAGGGACACGTAAGACATACCAGGGGCAGACTGCAACTATGACCATGAACTATTAGAAGCTAAATTCAAACAAAAACTTAAAAATGTCAGAGGCAAATCTACATTCAACTTTAATTGTTCAAAAATTTCAACATAATACAAAATAGAAATTACAAACAGATTCGAAGCTTTATTAGAGGAACAAGAGAGATTACCAGTGGAAGAGTTAACCAACAAGATTAAAGAGATTTACATACATGGAGCACAAAAATATATACCTAAGAAAACAAAGAAGAAACAAGCATATATAACGGACAGTACCATGAAGCTAGTGGAAGAAAGAAGTAAAGTCAAGCCAAACAACAATAACAACAGCCATGCATTATACAAACAACTCACGAGAGAAATAAAAAGACACATTAGACAGGATAAACAACAATTTATCAAGGACTCCTGCAAAAACATAGAGGACCTGTACGAAGGAGGAAAAATGAAAGACATGTTTCTCGCAGCAGATACCATAAAGAGCAAAACATATAAAACATTTATGCGAGTCATCAAAGACAAATTAGGAAACACCCTTACAGAGCAATGCGATATTTTAGAAAGGTGGAAAGAATACTGTAAAGAAATGTACTCAGCGTCAACCCAAAATGACCCAGTGAGCCAAATAAACACAGACAGAAATACACAAGAACCAGAGCTTACAATAGAAGAAATTAGATCAGCAATAAACAGTTTGAAGAGAGGAAAAGCAGCAGGTTGTGACTACATAACAGCTGAAATAATTCAAGCCGGGGGGGGGGGGGGGGGCGAAAGCAGCGTAAACATATTTTATCAGCTATGCAATAAGATCTGGAGAACAGAAACTTGGCCAAGTGACTGGAAACGTTCAGTATACATACCAATACCCAAAAGCGGTGATATACAAATATGTTCAAATTATAGAACAATCGCCTTGATCAGCCAAGCCAGTAAAATACTACTGCACGTTATAATGAAAAGAATACATAACAAGATGGAGGATGAGATCCACGAAGCGAAAGCAGGTTTCAGAACTGGCAGAGGCACGAGAGATCATATATTTAACATGAGGATGATCATAGAGAAATGTAGAGTGTATAACATAGAATTTCATGCATGCTTCATAGACTACACCAAAGCATTCGACTGTGTCAATCACCATCAATTATGCGAAATAATGAACGATATGGGTGTCCCAAAACACATTACACGACTAATAGCAGAGCTGCATAAAGATCAAGAAGCAGCGGTAAAAGTTGAAGGTGCAAAAACGGAGTGGTTCAATGTACAGAAATGAGTAAGACAAGGATGTACCTTGTTTTCATAATTGTTCAACATCTATGCAGAAAATATAATGAGAAACATGAGACAAGAAACAATGAAGCCTGATTTCAGACCCATAAATATAGGAGGGCTGCAGATACCAGAAATTAGATATGCAGACGACACATTGCTATTAACAACATACGAACACGACATACTGAACATAATTAAGTTAACCCAAAAGTTTAGCGAACAGCAAAACTTGTTCTTAAATATAAAAAAGACAAAAATAATGGCAACTGACAAAACTAAATCAAGACCCACAATTAATATTGAGAGCTGCAATTTGGACGAAGTGACACATTTTGATTATTTATGAACTAATATAAACAATGCGGGGGACTGCGCAATTGAGATCAATAGAAGAACGGCAATGGCGCTGGCAAATTTAAAACAGATAAAGAAACTTTGGCATAGTACTAACATAAGAACCAACTTGTTTTTACTACGAACATGTGTATTTCCTGTGGCGACATATGGATGTGAAGCGTGGACACTAAATAAAACAGTGGCCAAGAGAATAACATCATTTGAATTAAAGTGTTATAGAAGAGTTTTGAGAATACCATGGACAGCGAAGAAAACAAACCAGGAGGTGTTACGAACAATTAACGTCCAGGAAGGCTAGCTTCTGAACACTATATTAAAGAAAAAGCTAGCTTTTTTCGGTCATATTAAGAGACACGACGGCATGGAGAGAGTGTTAATGGAGGGCATGATAGAAGGCAACAAGGGCAAAGGCCGACCAAGACGCCGTTGGACAAAAGACATTCAAGAATGCCTGCGCATGTCACTGGAAGATACAGGGCAACTTGCTCAAAACAGCGAAGAATTCAAGAGATCCATAGGAAAGACTACGTTCTGGAAAGAATATGTCACTTGATGATGATGATGACCAAAAGTCATGCTGAAGTCGGATGTGTCAGACCTAAAGGCGCAGATAACGCAGCAATACTGTAAATCATGACACAATGCATTACGTTCTCCGGACTACATCCTGCTAATCTGCAGGAGTTTGAGAACGAACGCAGAAGAAGAATAAAAAGAAGATGTAACATAGTTTACACATTCTTAAATGACATACTCTGTAGTTTGGCTCTCCGACGCCATGTACACCGTTTAGTCACCAATTTTGAATTCAGTGAAGGCAGTATATATGATTTTGATAAGGGTACAGTGGTTCTTTTTTCCCTTTCAAATTGAGCACATTAATATTTGGGGTGTTCTCTTATTCTTCTTTGTTCGTTTTAAAACTCATTCATATCAACGTGCAGTTCAGTGAACGAAATTGGTTGTGTAATGGTTTACAGCTTGAGTGTATGTTTTGAACTTTTCAGTCTGAGACATTTTAGTTCAGCATGGGTACTTGGTCACTAACCACATATGGAATGGGAAAATTATCTCTAATTTCAAAACGCCCTTAGTCGAACCATTGGCGAGAACCACAGACGCAACCCCATGCGTATCTACATCTATAAATTCCGTAATGACACAACACGATAAACGATAATATAAACCAACCTTTATCGATGATGAAGAAATGGAAACAATAAAATACATAAACATAAATAATGGGCATTTTGAAATAATCGGAATGTTTAATCACAACGAATTACGTGTCTCACGGTTGTGCCTCAAGGTTGTATCTTAAAGTAATTTGAAACTTGTGCTATCAAAATGACTGATTTCCAATCTTGTGTGATACATTTTCTTCTTCTTCTTCTGCGTTCGTTCTCAAACTCCTGCAGATTATCAGGATTTAGTCCAGAGAACGGAATGCGCTGTGTCATGGTTTACATCATTGCTGTGATATCTGCGTCTTTCGGCCTGACACATCCGAATTCAGCATGGCTTTGGGTCACTGACCCTATATGGGATGGGACAGCCATCGCTATCCCATTACCTCCTTAGTCGCAATTTACGACATGCGTGGAAGGTAAACAGTGTTGCTATTCTATGCTCCAATTTCGGTCCCGGCAACACAAGGGCGTGATACATTTTGATTCTTAAAAGAAGAGCCATTGCTGCATCTTCGTCTGTAACAACACGCAAACTTGAAGTCTGTACTACGCTGTTTACATGGTCGAGTCATATGAACGTCTATACTTGTCGTTTTCTGTTGTGTGTGTTGTCTTTATAAAGGCCTTTTGGGTGCAACTTCGATTTGTCGGTGTTATTATGTGTGTGTCTCTAGTGATTAACAAAACTTAATGTCTCTGTTCCTGGTTTTAATAATGACACCACTTTGCATTATAAATAGATTTAAACAGAAATAATGTTGTGAAAGTGACATGATGCAGGTCAAAACAGATATAATTTATGTTCATTTGAAAAAAAAAATGACTTCAGAAAGTGAAATTATGAAGTTCCTAACATCTATAATAATCTATGTTCATTGACAAAATATTGTCAGAAAGACCCAGACTGACTTCCATCTTATTTTTCCTAAAAACCCTGCAGATATCCGCCGTTAAGTGTAATAATGGCTGCCAGAATGCATGCACCCTAAGGGTCTAATCAGCACCATCTCTGCTTTGAACTGTTGAGGTTGTGACTTGTAGATGATTGCAGTTTACAGGGGATACCACTCAGGTGTGACAACAGGTCGAACGATGTTCATCAAACGAGCAGCCGACGGGAATCTGAGGCCACGTCTAGTGTATATAATTATCTCCACTGGAAGTGACCCATGTCTGTTAGGGTATTCTTCTTGCTCTAGGCAAAGTTTCACAAATTTATCATCCCGTCTGAGGTGCGACTTTATTCGTTTCCTCATACATGTTAGTTTAACAACCAACGTGTCCAATAACACAATTTAATGACATACACTATTTTAGGCTTTCTGTTATTGTTTAATCACTTCAATTTTTCAAGTTAAACCTAACTTACTTTTATCATTAATCTGCATTATATTGAGTAAGTGTTTTGCCAAGTATTCCATGCTAAAATTGATTTATTATATATAGCTCATTTCAAGATGATATCAGACTTTTGTTTTAGATGCATGACTTTTGATCTTCTTTTAGTTAACTTCAGACACAGTTAACAACATATCGGTATAAAGGCTGAAAGGTATAGAGCGTTGACATTGCACTTGGGTTTTCTATATGTACCCAGTCTCTCTTAGCGAAGGAGCACAGCTCATGTACTAACTACGTAGTTTCAAGCGAACTTCCACATGGACCTCCGAACAATTCACTGTATAAACAAGGCATCTCGAGCGTGATCGATCTAGTGTGATACATCGCTTGAAGCGTGATCAACGGTGGCCACCTTTTGAGCACAAAGTGAATGACTTAACTATTACGGCATGGAGACCATCTGTGTATGTCGAATTCGAGATCTATGTTGTCATCAATAATCAGAGGCTTAGCGTGGGTCAATGGCACCCGGGGTGGAATCATAATTTTCCGCCCTTGTGACATTAAAAAATATGTCAGTGATTGTGAAAGAATGGACGAAAATAAATTTGCTGCCCTCCTGATGATGCCGCCCGTGGCGGTCCGCACCTCCACCACCCCCTCGCTACGCCACTGTCAATAATGACAAATGACAGGGGTCGGGAACCTTTTTTGTGTGAGAGAGCCATATACACCACATATTATGAAAAGTAATTCTGTGAGAGCCATACATTATGTTTAAAATTAAAAATTCAAATTTTTAGTAATTTAGTAAATTCAACACTAAAAGTACAATAATTATGTCTCTGAATTCTTTTTAATAACATGGTTATGCTGTTGCTAATCAATAATGAGTATTTCTTAACCACTAATGGGACTTCTTGATGGTACGTTTTTGATTTTTCAAAAATTTCAACAGAATACAAAATAGAAATTACAAACAGATTCGAAGCCTTATTAGAGGAACAAGAGAGATTACTAGTGGAAGAGTTAACCAACAAGATTAAAGAGATTTACATACAGAGTGCACAAAAACATATACCTAAGAAAACAAAGAAAAGACAAACATATATAACAGACAGTACCATGAAGCTAGTGGAAGAAAGAAGGAAAGTCAAGCCCAACAACAATAACAAAAGCCATGCCTTATACAAACAACTCACGAGATAAATAAAAAGACAAATTAGACAGGATAAACAACAATTTATCAAGGACTCCTGCAAAAACATAGAGGACATGTACAAAGGAGGAAAAATGAAAGACATGTTTCTCGCAGCAGATACCATAAAGAGCAAAACATATAAAACATTTATCCGAGGCATCAAAGACAAATTAGGAAACACCCTTACAGAGCAATGCGATATTTTAGAAAGGTGGAAAGAATACTGTAAAGAAATGTACTCAGAGTCACCCCAAAATTACTCAGGGAGCCAAATAAACACAGACAGAAATACACAAGAACCAGAACTTACAATAGAAGAAATTAGATCAGCAATTCACAGTTTGAAGAGAGGAAAAGCAGCAGGTTGTGACGACATAACAGCTGAAATAATTGAAGCCGGGGGCGAAAGCAGCGTAAACATATTTTATCAGCTATGCAATAAGATCTGGAGAACAGAAACTTGGCCAAGGGACTAGAAACGTTCAGTATACATACCAATACCCAAAAGCGGTGATATGCAAATATGTTCAAATTATAGAACAATCGCCTTGATCAACCAAGCCAGTAAAATACTACTGCACGTTATAATGAAAAGAATACATAACAAGATGGAGGATGAGATGCACGAAGCGCAAGCAGCTTTCAGAACTGGCAGAGGCACGAGAGATCATATATTTAACATGAGGATGATCATAGAGAAATGTAGAGTGTATAACATAGAATTACATGTATGCTTCATAGACTACACCAAAGCATTCGACTGTGCCAATCACCATCAATTATGGGAAATAATGAACGATATGGGTTTCCCAAAACACATTACACGACTAATAGCAGAGCTGTATAAATATCAAGAAGCAGCGGTAAAGGTTGAAGGTGCAAGATCGGAGTGGTTCAATGTACAGAAAGGAGTAAGACAAGGCTGTACCTTGTTTTCATAATTGTTCAACATCTATGCGGAAAATATAATGAGACACGTGAGACAAGAATCAATGAAGACTGATTTCAGACCCATAAATATAGGAGGGCTGCAGATACCAGAAATTAGATATGCAGACGACACAGTGCTATTAACAACATACGAACACGACCTACTGAACATAATTAAGTTAACCCAAAAGTTTAGCGAACAGCAAAACTTGTTCTTAAATATGAAAAAGACAAAAATAATGGCAACTGACAAAACTAAATCAAGACCCACAATTAATATTGAGAACTGCAATTTGGAAGAAGTGACACATTTTGATTATTTATGAACTAATATAAACAATGCGGGGGACTGTACAGTTGAGATCAAGAGAAGAACGGCAATGGCGCTGGCAAATTTAAAACAGATAAAGAAACTATGGCATGGTACTAACATAAGAACCAAATTGTTTTTACTACGAACATGTGTATTTCCTGTGGCGACATATGGATGTGAAGAATGGACACTAAATAAAACAGTGGCCAAGAGAATAACATCATTTGAATTAAAGTGTTATAGAAGAGTTTTGAGAATACCATGGACAGCAAAGAAAACAAACCAGGAGGTGTTACGAACAATTAACGTCCAGGAAGGCTGGCTTCTGAACACTATATTAAAGAAAATGCTAGTTTCTTTCGGTCATATTAAGAGACACGACGGCATGGAGAGAGTGTTAATGGAGGAGATGATAGAAGGCAACAGGGGCAAAGGCCGACCAAGACGCCGTTGGACAAAAGACATTCAGAATGCCTGCGCATGTCACTGGAAGATGCAGAGCAACTTGCTCAAGACCGTGGAGAATTCAAGAGATCCATAGGAAAGACTACGTTCTGGAAAGAATATGTCACTTGATGATGATGAATGGGACTTCTGATGCTGAGCTGCAGTATACATTAGCTCATTTGTAGAATGGAATATTGATATGCAATTAATTGTCTGCGAGTCAGATGCAGCCATCAATAGAGGCACTTCTGGCTCGTGAGCCACGGGTTCCCAACCGCTAACATATAACTAACTACAAGTGGAAGGTCTGACTGACTGACCTGAAACCTGTCAGACCAATATAATTTAACAGCAAATCCTGACCGCCGGTAGATATATAGAAGACCTTACAGGTAAACGTAAATAGGCCTTCATCCAGTACGTTTTTTATTATTGTAACGCTTTCCATTGGTTACTATTTATATATTTGGAGTAGCCTTGGCTATTTTTGGCAACCGATTCCAAGTATATAAATACTGCATAAAAAGAAAACATGGGGAAATTCAAGAAAAGTTACGAAATAGCGCCTCATTAATTCAACTAGAAGACATGCTAGTAATCTGTCGATAGCCACGCAGCAAATCCATAACAAATGATATGTGTATATAACAATATTATTAAAAATACGGCGTCTGGGTCAAATCCGCCCGCCAAGTTTTGTTTTTATCTGAAACAGCAGTCTGAGCTAAAAGTATTATGTGCCACCTCCCCCCCCCCCCAGGCTCAGAAACACATCCAAAGGAATATAGAAGAAAAATGATTTTTGACCCCTATATTTCATCCACACATAAACATTTCAATGCAGCCTACAGAACAGAAAATGTTGTCCATCATGGTATAGTGAAGATTTCCTTGTGCGGAAGATTCGCAGACCTACATCTATACAACGAAGTTTCACCCAGTGTGAGTAATTAATAAGGAATACCAAACTTCACCTCAACTAAAAGCATTGACACTGGAGATGATAGAAATAAAATACAATCCCAAGGAATGGACACATGTCTACACAGATGGATCGACAGAAGGAGCAGTATGGAATTTAGGAGGTGGAATTTTTATAAGACTCAAAGATGGGAAGACAATATCAAAAGCTTTTCCTACCGGAAAATACTCCTCTAACTTTAGAGCAGAAGCAGTTGCACTCCATCAAGCACTGAAAGCCTTCACCGAATCTGGACTGCCAAGACCAAAGAAGATAACCATATTCACAGATTGCAGATCCCTACTGGAATAAATTCAGAGCAACAGAAGCGAAAGTCTTCTGCACAACATCAGACATGAGCTAAGACAGATCCAAAAATCATCAGCTATTGCCCTTCATTGGATACCATCACACTGTGGAATCATGGCAAATGAGAAAGCGGATGATCTGTAAAAAACAAGAAGCGAAATAGAGCAACACAGACACCCACTGTCTTACGGAGAAGTAAAAACAATAATCCACAACACATACACAGCAAAGTGGAAGAAACAAATGGGAGAGGAATACGAACATGATGCAATACATCTCGTCAGAAGATATCAACAGACCACAATATTTCACAATATCTATCTATCTATCTAATCTATCTATCTATATATCTATCTATCTATCTATCTATCTATCTATCTATCTATCTATCTATCTATCTATCTATCTATCTATCTATCTATCTATCTATCTATCTATCTATCTATCTATCTATCTATCTATCTATCTATCTATCTATCTATCTATCTATCTATCTATCTATCTATCTATTTATCTACCTATCTATCTATTTACCTACCTACCTACTTACCTACCTACCTACCTACCTATCTATCTATCTATCTATCTATCTATCTATCTATCTATCTATCTATCTATCTATCTATCTATCTATCTATCTATCTATCTATCTATCTATCTATCTATCTACCTACCTACCTACCTACCTATCTATCTATCTATCTATCTATCTATCTATCTATCTATCTATCTATCTATCTATCTATCTATCTATCTATCTATCTATCTATCTATCTATCTATCTATCTATCTATCTATCTATCTGTCTGTCTATCTATCTGTCTGTCTGTCTGTCTGTCTTTCTGTCTGTCTATCTTTCTGTCTGTCTGTCTGTCCAACTGTCCTTTTGTCTATATATATATATATATATATATATATATATATCTGTATATCTGTCTATTCATACATGTGACCTTCCTTGCAGAACGTTGTTTTCATTGCCATACTGTAGGCCTCGTAGTTCTTTACAAACTAACCATCCTCTTTCAGAGTTATACTCAGAAGCTCTTTAATGTTCTGTGCTTAAGATATATGTTCGTTAATTTTGAGAGAGTGAGAACATATTACAGTAAAATCTGATTGCTTTTGGGAGAAAATATAACAATTTATGCTGATCTAGCATTTCTAGAACTTGAGAAAAATTGAAAGTAAAAACTGGTTGTTAGTGAGAGAAAATACGTATGGCAAAAAAGGATTATTACTTCTGATTGAATATATGACAATAACGGCTGATTGCTTCTGCGGGAAAATATGATAATAAAGGCTGATTTCTATTGAGGCTGATTGGTATTGGAAATATACAATAAATACTGATGGCTACCTATAGAAAATTTGGCAATAAATGTTGATTGCTACTAATAGAATAGATGACAATAAAAGTTGATTGCTACTAATAGAATAGACGACAATAAATGTTGATTGCTACTAATAGAATAGATGACAATAAAAGTTGATTGCTACTAATAGAATAGATGACAATAAAAGTCTATTGCTACTAATAGAATAGATGACAATAAATGATGAATACCACTGAGAGAAAACATGAAGCTAAATGCTGATTGCTACAAACCAAAGACAAAAATATGTCAATGGCTAGAGAACATTTTTATGCATTCGTTCTCAAACTCCTGATGGTAACACGGATGTATTACAAAGAAGGGTATTTTTACATTTAAAAGGTTTACAGCTTGGCTGCGATATTTGCACATTTAAATTTGACACATCTGATTTGGTTTTTGGTTTTCTTGACTTTCTTTTACCTCCAATCTTCCTTATTAACATCTTACGGCATGCATATCAGGTGACAGTTTTGTTATCAACACGTGTATCAGGTGGCAGCGTTGTTATCAACACGTGTATCAGGCGATCGTGTCGTTATCAAGACGGTATTGTATGACAGCGTTGTTATCAACACGCATATCAGATGACAGCGTTGCTATCAACACGCATATCAGATCACATCTTTGTTATCAACACGCATATCAGATGACAGCTTTGTTATCAACACGCATATCAGATGACAGCGTTGTTATCAACACGCATATCAGATGACAGCGTTGTTATAACACGCATATCAGATGGCAGTATTGTTATCAACATGTCTATCCGGTATCAGGCGTTCGTGTTGTTATCAAGACGGTATTAGATGACAGTGTTGTTATCAACACGTATATCAGATGACAGTGTTGTTATCAACACGCATATCAGATTGCAGTATTATTATCAATACGTGTATAAGGTGACAGTGTTGTTATCAACAAGTATATCAGAAGGCAGGATTGTTATCAACTCGTGTATCAACAGTATATCACCACAAAGCACAACCAGCATTGGAGTTTTTATTTTCAAGTACTAGATATGCATTCATGCCACCCCATGGCACAACCAGTACCGGAGTTTCTATCTTCAAGGACTAGATATACATTCATACACCAAAGGGAACACGATATCTGGTATACGGTTATCTGTTTATATCATTATGCGCATTCTACATCATATATACGGTAATCAATATAAATCATTAACCGCGTACAGTATCAGATATGTGAATATCTGTATATCATTAGTAGCATACGATAACATATGCGTCCATAAATGATGGCAAAAATTAGAGGAGTCGGGAAAGTTTGACAAGTTGTTGACATGGGAAGGGAGGGATGGTTGACAAAAGTTGACGTCAACAAAACAGTTTTTATACATCAACAAAATTGTGCGAATTTGAAAAATAAATTAAAAATTTGGGGAGGAGGTGGCATTTTCCGCTATTATTCTGGCAATTATTTTTCTGTTAGAGGTGGTCCTTGATTTATTAAGATGTTGTTGAAAAGGAGAAAAAAGGGAGGGGGGTGTCAATCATTGCCAAACCAGTGTGATGACGTAATATGTGGACAGCCCTTATCTGTATATATCATAATGAGATACCGTGCATACATGTTGAATCAGTAAATGTAACAACGATTGTCAAGCATTCAGAAATGGTATAATTAACAAATTGGAAAATAGAGTCTAACTTTAATCCGCTTGTTTCTGTTCAAAGAAATGAAATTAAATCTCAGTAGTGAACACAGCGTAGAAACGAAATGGAAAATATTTTTGCACATGTTGAGAAATCCTATCGTCAATCTATTCAGAGACGGTTTGTAATTTTTGTGTGAAGCACGCCTGTTTATACATGCTTTTGACGTCCCGTGGTTCGGTCAAATTAAGTTCTCAAATCTGACTGTATGACACGCATATATATATATATCGTAGAACCAGTAAATTACTTTTCCGACTTAATAACAATCGATCAATCGACACTGAATTAGGCAAAAGATGCTGCTGAGAGTCGTTGTAAATCAGCTATCACAGCTAACACTCACGTTCGTCGCGGTCAACACACGGCAGAACCTTCCGACATCTGTTAAAAGTGTTGCTGTTTCTTACGTGTAGTCGCCCTTGGGGTAGCGTTTGGTAAAAACATTATAGAAATGGCTTTCTTATTATTTTGTAATAAAACTTACATTTCCGGAACGGTTACAGTTTACCTTACATATAATAATAAAGCCTAGTGATTTTATTCAGAATGAGATCTGACCACTGCGGACCCAGATATTATAGATCAAGGTCGTAGGTTGGATGAGGGTTAATCCCAATACAATTAGCACATCGGTACCAGAACTTTTGTGCTAGAAACTTAGCTACAAGGTGGGCCACAAACCACCAGAGGAACGTATCATCGGCACTGCTGTAGGTACTTTAACCAACCTGGCTACGACGCTCTTCAGCATGGTGTTCTCTGACATGTTAAATGATGCCTTCACAAATAACAGTGCAGGAATTTTCCTTCGCTGTCGAGCTGATGGAGGGCTATTCAATCATAGTAGATTGAAGGCCAAGACCAAAACTAAGCCGGACATTGTTCGCGTCGTCTTGTTCGCCACCGATTGTATACTAAACGATAGCAGTATGAAAGACATGCAGGACATCGTGGACGTATTTCTTTTACCTGCGTTCGGTCTCACCATCTGCACCGCGAAGACATTAGTAATGTATCAACCAGCGCCAGGTCATCAGAACCAGTAATCACAGCAAAGGGACAAACACTCAATACTGCCAATAAGTTTATATATCTCGGCAGCTCCCTATCGCAAACTGCGACAATTGACGAGGACTTCCCCCTGCGACATTCAGGAGCCTTCGTATCAACGCCTGGATTAGGCGTGGTTTCAGTTTGATAACTACAAAGTTGAACGAGTTCCGCGCTATGATTCTGCCAACACTGGTGTATGCTGCGTCATCCTAGACTGTCAATGCTGTACGCGCTTCGCTTCTTAACTCTTTCCACCCTTCGGTGTTAAAAATCCTCATGGGAGTACTATGGCAGTATCGAGTACTAGACACGGAAATCCTTCAAAAGTCGTGCATGCAAAGCATCCATGTACGATAGACTCCCAACTCCGTTGGTCTGGCCACAAGTTCGTATGTCAGACAAGTGCCTGCCACAGAGATCATTCTATGGAGAGCTGTGCGGTGGTAAACGTTCAGACGGAAAGCAGAAAAAGAGCTTCAATGATCACCTAAAAAAACTCTCTCAAACACTGAAGCATCGATCCTAGCTTCTGGGATACTACAGCACTTGATCGCTCAGCTTGGTACACCAAGATCACTGCTGATATCACTAAATGTGAAAACGAAAGAAAATTGCGGGCAATTTTCGAGCGACGGAAGCGGAAGGACAAATCTGAAAACTCTTATACCCTGAACCCTCTGCACTCCAGCATGCACCGCAATAGAACTTTCCTGGCACAATCGGACTCATCGGGCATCTAGGAACTCACAAATCAAATTAAATAATCATAAATGTTGTTTTTTTTTTCTATTTGTCCATCACATTTATGGTTTTTCATGTCATGATCATGTTCGCTTGCAAAGGAGGAACAGTATCATCATCATCAGATACTATAACTCTGCCGAAGACGGATGTGTCGGGCTATTGGCGCAAAGAAAATGGCGACACAACGCATTTCCATTCTCTAGACTACATCCTGCTGGAAATCTTGTAGCATCATCTTCCTTCTACAAGGGAGATCCGAGCAGGAGATTGAGAATAACACTCCAGAAGATATGTCGTTTGTATTTTCAAATCCCCTTCCCTTTAACGAATATTTTATCTTATATTTTGTACTAATAAGCAAGCACAAAATAGGGCTAAGAATCTGTTACAATATCTTTTGGAAAAATCACAAAAAACAACATAATTATCTTGATTTTTATAAGGATCATCAAGGACATTCCAATCAGTGCACAATTTGCCATTCTGTCCACCATTTAAGGGACGAGGGACATTTCCATCAGTACTCTGTTTTCCATTATGTCAGCCATTTATGGGACAGGGGACATTCCCATAGATGCCCTGCTTGCCATTCCGTCAGCCATTTAAGCTCAGCGTCAAGTCTGTTGTTGGTTGTGTGTTCTTCTTATCTTTCTAGAAAGAAAGCACTCTCTCCTCTATGCCCTGGTCACTCACATTTATATCATTCTCTGCATATGTACTTCTGTACATTGTGTCCTTAGCATCACCTTCATCGCTTTGTATAAATAATTATCTTTCTGTAAGCAACCTTTTCCCTTTTAGAAACGGCATATGGACGGCCTATCTTTGTGTACATCCACAAAATGCGAGAATGTAAAGTGCAGAAAGCACGGTGTTATAGCACGTTTCGCTAGCGTTTCCCAATTTAAAAATTCTGTATCTCGGGAAATATATACCGCATATAATTGAAATTTTGTGTGTGAATTTGAAATGATAGTCTGTCTATCTATGCGTTGTGGCATTTGTTTGCCTTACGGCGTCAGGGGTGGAAGTGTTCTCACTAGAGGGCCTCCTTGTGCGCTATTTGTAAGCGTGTTCCTTTGACTACTTTTATTTATGTGATCCTTCTTTTACATGGCTTTATCTGCCCTCTGCCATCTGCCCTGGCTTTATATCCTCTATGTGTCATGACTATCTGTAGCATGCTGTTTGTTGGTAGTCTGGAAGTGTGGAAACCACTAGATCTGTTATCTTTTGATGTATTTCAATACTGCTATTGTTTTGGTTATATGTCTGGTGTTATCGTTTCTAATTATATCTCTTAATGACACTCCGAGTATTATTTGTAGACATATCATTTCTGCTGTCTCTATTTTTCTTTTGTCTTGTGCTGTCATTATCCAGGTTTGGCACTGGTAGCATAGTGATGGAATAATAATAGTCTTGTATAATGCAACTTTAGTGTATATGTTTACATTTTTGTTCTTAAAAATACCTGTCATCTGTCCTAGGATCTGGTATGTTTTGTTGCATCTAATTTGTATCTCGTTACTGCTTTTTTCCATTCACTCGATATAATGCTTTCTAAGTAAGTGAACTCATTTACTTGTTTAAGGTATTTATCATCAATGGAGATCGTGATATTTCTTTCTTTCTTTGCTATTGCAATTATTTCTGTCTTTTCAATATTAATCTTAAGTTTGAATTTTTGACATGGTGTGTGGAGTCTGTTCATGTGTTCGTGCTATTGTGCTTGTGATGTCGCTATTAGTACTTGTTCGTCTGCAAAGTCGTTCATTCAATTTGTCTTTCATGTTATCTTCTTCGTTGGTACTTGTTCATTTACAGATGTGGTCGATATATGTTATGAAAGGACACACCCCTGGCGATCTCCTGATTGGATTTGGACCGTATTAGATACTCCTGCATTTGCTCTAACTTCACATTGGTTATTAGTATATATTCCCTTGCATATATTGATTAAATGTTCTGGTACTCTGTATATATATCACACATCGGCCACGTACTTAGAATGAAGGAAGACAGAATCCCACGACAAACCTTCATGCGGACACCAGACAGATAAAGAAATCAGGGAAGACCAAAAACAACGCACCGAAGAACATTTATGAATGAATTAAAATCAAACGGCATAAATACACAAGACCTGCAATCCCTATCATCTGACCGACAGGCATGGAGAACTATGACATCCGCCCTATGTGCCAAACTTGGCAAAAGAGAAACTGAATGACTGACTGACTGACTCCGTATATTGATAGTGTTTTCTATAGTTGTCTGTCTACTCTGTTGAAAGCCTTTTCTTGATCGACGAATGCGATGTATAATTCTTTGTTGGCTTCTGTGGCATTTTCTGTTCGTTGTCTAATTGTAAAGATATCATTCGTGCAGCTTTTGTTCTTATGTAAGCCCATTTGGGTATTTTAAGTTGTGGCTCAATGTATGATCGTAATTGTTATAATATTTTGTTAAAAAATATTCCCTGTCTGGTTTAGTAAGAATATCCCTCTGTATTTTGGGCAATCTCTATATACTGCCTTTTTTCCTCTATATGGGAGCGATTGTCGCGTTTCTCCAGTCTTCGAGTGTTTCTTGTTTCTTCCATATTACAAAGAAAAGTCTGTGTAGCCATTTTTCCCGCTCTCTGCTGCTGCTTTGATACGTTCTGTTTGTATGTTATCAGAGCCTGCTGTTTTGATTATTGTGCTTTGTTTATTGCACTTTCTATTGCCGATAGTCGTATATTTGGTTCTAGTTTTGCTGCTGTAGTGTTTATTGTTGTGTTTACTTCTACTGCATTTTGGTTCAGTTGTTCTTGGAAATATTGTTGCCATCTTTCCATTATTTGCTTCGGTTCTATTACTGTATTACCATTTTCCTAATTTATTATTTCTGTTGGTTCGTATATATCTTCTTTCTTTCTCATGTTCTTAATTTGTTTGTAGAACATCTTTTGTGCAATTTTATACTTTGCGTTGAGCATGTCTCCATATTCTTTCTATCGGTTGACTTTGGCAATTTTGAAGATTTTCTTGGCATTTGCTTTTGTACTCTGGTATTCTATGTAATCTACTTAATTTTTACTTTTGACCCATTTCTTAGATTTCTGTTTTCTGTTTTCTTCTGACTTTTTTTTACTTCTTCATTCCACCATGCTGTTATTGTTAGTTTCTTTACACTGTTGTTCTTGTATCCACATGATTCTCCTGCTGCTTGTGTGATAACATCTTTGAATAATTTCCATTTTTCTCCAGTTATTGCGGTATCTACGTGTGGTTCTTCGAATTTTTCTGTGATGTTTTGTGTGTATTGTTCCCGTATCAAGTCGTTCTTAAGTTTGTGTATTTTTATTTGTGTTGGTTATGTTGTTGTTGTCTTTCTTCTTTCTCTTTCTTTTTGTTTTTACAGCAGCTACAGTTTTATGGTCGGTGTCTACACACATGTTTGGTATCGCCGTTCGTCTGTTATTTTCATTCTGTTTGTTCTTCTTGTTAATATAAATATATGGCGTTTGCAGTCTAAATCGGTCCATTTGTACCAGGTGTGAACTTGGGATTCTCTGTGTTTGAAGAATGGGTTAGTTATAAATTGGTTGTTCTGAATGCACATTTCAATTAATCTGTAGCATAAATAATTTATCTTTTTCATTTTGTCTCCGAACGATATAATGTATTCTTCTATTCCATATCTTTCTGGTCCCAAGTGTGCGTTGAAATCTCCGAATACGAATAGGTTTTCTTCTGTGTTGTTGTTGTTTATCATATCATTTAAGTTATCAAAATATTTCTCCCTTTATGTTTCATTGTTGTGTGCATTACATGGTGCGTAAGTTTGGGTGAATGATATGTTTTCGTATTTTATTGTAACGGTTATCGTGATCAACCTTTTGCTCTTAAAGATCGTGTTTATGATAATTTTAGACATCCCGGATGAAAGCGGTCAAATATGAAAGCGACACCACATTTTGCTTTTGTATTGGGGTTTACATCACAGTGGTATAATGTGCAGTCTTTGTGTAATTTGTGTTCTTGCATTGACCCTTAATTCATGTGTCTGACAGACCTACAATTGTGATGTTTCTAATTTCTTCTATAAAATCATCATTATTTCGTAGGCCACAGATGCTTATTTTTGCTAAATTTTGTGGTTTATTTACGTTTGATATTTACAATCTTCTGTGAAAACTCTTCATTGTTTCCTTCGGTCGGAATAACTTATAACTAGTTTTTACACTGTCGGATCGCTAAGCCAGTCACAGTGTCGTTTCAGTGACTCTAAATGGTTAAACCGTGTTCTAATTCAGGCGTGTCAATCTCAAAAAGCACCATGGGTAGCATAATATACTTTGAGTATACCGGCGGACCACATCAACAAATCTGAGAAACACTGTAATCTTATTGAATTATAATTAATTAATTTACACGCCTACTACAACGGCTTTATTAAGCTAACGCCCCACAACGCCAAATATAACAATTGTAATCCATCATTTATATAAGAACGTTCAATTATTTTTACTCTTTAATCAGTGTTTTGTCAAGAGGTTTGAAATTCAATATTTATTTAAGAACATTCAATTATTTGTACTTTTTAATCAGTGTTTTGTCCTGAGGTTTGATGCCTCTTTTTCATGACAATTTTTCGTATATCTGGCTGAAATTATTTGTAGTTCCGACCTTCATCATGGATGACAAGTGTTCATCGGTCAGGCTTGTTCTCTGAGAAGTTGCTATAATCCTAGTTTAAAACATTCTGAAGTTTGTAAACTTTTCAGGAAGGTATGAATAGAAGCCAGCTATCCCGACGTCTAGATACTTTGCTGTGAGTGTAGAATCAGACTGCATTTCTAATAGCTCCATCTGCAAGTTTTCCTCTGCTGTGACAAGATCAAAGTTGAATGGTGCCAAGAATAATGCAAAATGACATTCAAAGGGTTTTTACGAACTCTTTTAACAATAACTCTAGGTGGCTCATATTTAGCAAAGGTAAGTACAGATTCAACATTGACCTGGTTTTTGAGTTCTTTGCAGTTATGAAAATGAACAAAATTTTCACATGAAAACTGTGTCTTCCATAAGCTGAGGTTTTTAATGAAACACTTGATGTCATCGTACAACTGAGTGATGAGTTTGTTTTTGCCTTGTAATTTCAAATTAAGATAAATTAAATGTGCAGTTTGGTCATTGGTCATCTGGAAAGAATGCCGTGTGATTCATTAGTTTATAAAGCATATATGAAGAGAGGAGAAGCAGAAAGAAGAGCCAGGGGTAGACCTATAGTGCGCTGGATCGACAATATTAAAGAGACATTACACGAACACCAAAAAACATTATCTGAAGCTGCCAGAAAAGCGAGAAGAAGAACATTGTATCACCCGTAAAGGGTAAAAGAGGAAGGAAAGAAGAAGAAGATGTGCAGTAATGTTCACAGCAAACACTAGATCCTGGATCCAACTTTCAACTTTTTTTTCATTGTGTTTTTACCTTTCATCTCCAAAAATAAAGTAATTTCTGGTCTCAGCAAACAAAGTCTTTTCAGAACTTTGTGACACGACAACCACCGGACTGCTGTGTAGAAAGGAACATCGGTGAACTGACTATCCATGTCTTCTAACAGCTGACTGAATTGACGATAGTTTAGAGCATTGCATTTGATAAAGTTTAGTGCTTTTGTGACCAAACTAAGAACGTGATTCAATTTTAAAGTCTTTGAACACAAATTTTGTTGATGAATAATGCGGTGAAAATGTGCAAATGATGAGTTTCGATATGAGTTCTCAATTTTTGTTCGTAACTTGGCAGCAACATCATTATGTCTTCCAACCATATTCGCAGCACCGTCAGTAGATAAACATACTAGTTTTCTCAAATCAAAATCATAGTCATGCAGAATCTCCTCAACTTTTTTCAAAGATGTCTTCGCTCGCAATAGTGTCATGCATTGGGATTAGTTCAATCAGTTCTTCATATATATTAAATTCACTATCACAGGCCCTAATAAAAACTGCAAGATTTTCTATTCCAGTGATGTCAACGGTGTCATCAATAGCAATAGAAAAATGGTTACATTTGGATGATGCAGCCTTCAACTGTTGTTTCAAATCATCTGCCACTTCATCAATCCGTCCAGCAACAGTGTTCCTGGTTAACGAAATATCCTTAAATAACTGCTTTCTGTGGGCACACAATGTCAGCCGCCGAACAAGACAATGCTTAACGAAATCTCCTTCATTGTAAGATTTCCCACTTATGGCGACCATTCGGCTGAGTTCATAGCTTGCAGTAACGGAAGCGACACTGGCTTGATCTATTTTTGTAAAACATGTCTGTTGCTGTATCATGTTAGCCTACAATTCCTTGAGTCTTGAAACACGTATTAAGCCCTCATTTATCTCAGGATCGATGGTAATGTCTATTGATGGTAATGATGGTAATCATAATGTCTTTTTAAGTTGTATTCTTTTGGCGTGGCAATGATGTTATTGCATACTAAACAGTGTATCATTCCATTTATCATTGTACCAAAATACTGTAGTTCCCACTTTTTCTTGAAATACTCGCCTTTCTTCATCAAGTGTCATTTTCTTCTTAGCTGAAGGTGATGTAGCCATTTTAAACGGTGTCAGCTTACGCAGTACTTCATTAAAACAAATAATATAATTACCGGCACGATTCCACAAGATACAATTTATTATTGTTTTAAAATTGTAACATGTCAATAACAACCTGTCTGCTACTTCCGATCAATTTTACCAATTGTCATAGATAGAAAACCCTTACTTGCTTAAAATATCCGTATTTTTTTTTATTATACGTCGCACCGTGCCAGATTTATGTTTAACACTTTGAAGTATTAAAACTGCAATTTTCGCCATTAAATGAGACAATTGCAGTATCCTTTGTGCGGACCATACACGTGCTTGCAAAGGGCCGCATGCGGCACGTAGGCTGCACGTTTGACATACCTGTTCTAATCTATCCTATTCAGAAAAGAAATCACATAGTCTATTTAGTAAACACTGAAACACATAAACTTTACTTCCTTTTCGGCAAACAGAGATAGCAAACCGCAATCTCCCGCCATTGACAGGAAGTTTGAAATGATATTGACCATATGGTTTACATTTTTATTAAAATGTCGACATTGGTTTAAATGTGTGTTTCTTTGCGATATCTATCAAATGTCTATTTCTCAATACACATCGCATACACATTTTTGAAGATGTGTGCATTTAATTATAACCGCTATTTGTACATGATTGTTAATCATACAATTGTCAATGATTTATTCATGGAGTTTGACTATTTTGTACTCTTGAACAAAGTCAGAATCTGTTTAAGATTGTATCCGGTGTAATGTCGGAAGTGGTAAAATTTCTTTTCTCGATACACAATAATGAGTATGTCGACAAAGATCAGATGCTTTCATTCGTTTATAAAAACTGGACATGATGCACAAATATAAAGTATATATTTATTGGTTTAACCAAATATAAGACCATATGCAAAACATGACATTAATATGTCAGAGGGTTAATCGGATATTTACAATTTTTAGAGGCTAAGCTAATAAAATGTGTTATTGGACGTCAAAAATGCGAATCTATCACATTTATCCATGTCTAGAGTTACTGATATCCAAAAGGGGGGGGGGCGGGGTACTTTAATAGCTACATTTTGACCTGTCATACTTGGCCTAAGAAGTAATTAGGAGGTTTGGTGTGGAATTGGCTGTTCAATCCCGTAGCTGAAAGTGAGAAAGAAGCAATGCTAAAGTCGTTGTCTTAGAAACAAGATGTTGAATCGCAGCTATGCTGTAAACAATGGCCCCCCAAGCATTCCATTCGCTGGGACTGTATTGTGTCAGTGAGAAGGAGTTTGAGAACGAACGCAAAAAAGAACATATTGAATTGAATTATATCTTTCCTTTGTACGAGACTGGTCATATCACCATTAAGTATGCTTCTGGTAAATGAAAAATATGAGTCTAAAGTCGTATCTCCTGATACACCTAATCGTGTATTTCGTCAATTGATCCAGCCAAGCTGGCTCATCGGGGATCTTCTCAAGTGATACATGACTTTTCTGTGACTCTCATTGGTGACTCCTTACTTTATGTCGACAATCAATGACGATCACTAGTAAAGTTAACAGCATCACTTTAGAAGGTTAGTTTTAGTTAGTTTGTTCCTTTCGTGCCGCAAGCGACACATAGGGCAGAGATTTTGGTTCTCCGTATAATGCAGTCCGCTGCCTGCAGCTTTAGTTCCTGGATGGTCTTACAGCCTATTAATTCCCCTTCTTTAAGAATGGTGTTGTTCGGTTGTTTTAGGTCTTCCTCTTTTTCTTTTAACCTCAGGTGACCAACTAAGGGCTGGTTGGTTTAAAATGTTAATCCCCGATTTATCCCACTGGTTTGAAGTCTATATTATAGATGGTAACAGACGTGAATAATAGAAACATTCTTTTTTTTTTCTCTTAAAATATCATGTGATATTGTTTTTTTTTAAATTATTGTTTGAATTGATGATAAAGAAAACAAGTGTGGCATATGAATATTGCATGAGTTTATTGAATCAATCACAAAATGACAATGAATTATACTAATATCTAATATTCACTGATCTGGAGACAGAGACATA
>CM067313.1:17544499-17567595 GCA_034231615.1 Meghimatium bilineatum
GCCCTCCTTGCCACCAGCAATCCCGTTTCATCGTTTTATATAGTGTAATTGATAGTGCCAGATTTACCTATAAGCTAAACACGCTATAACTTAGGGCCCCCACATTATTTTGGCGCCCCCAAATTTTTTTATTTCACTATCTTTATATTCTTAATCCTAAAAGGGCCCCATATTTTAAAAGCTTAGGGTGCAATATCTCAAATAGCTTAGAGTCCTATCAAGTCTAAATCCGGCCCTGGCAATTGATGTTGTTTGTTTTCGTTCGCTCTCTGATAACGAACACGAGTGTTCGTGTACTTTCCTCAGGAAACATGAACGCACGTTGTGCCACCATTATGCCCCATATAGGCCAAGCACATCCAATTTCAGCGTGCCTTTAGTTAGGGTGGGTTTCTGTAGCCTGTGACAGCCATCCTATCTGTCGCCAAGCAACGAATGTGTGGCGACTCTACGCCATGAGTGTTTATCACCCACTTGGCCATTGGACTTTTAAAGTTCAAAATATGTCCCTATGAGGAACTCTCTGGAAAGGTGGTTGTCGGAAATTTAGGCATGGGTCGACTATATCTTTCTCGCACGAGGTCTTCTGCTGCAATAAACTTCACACAATACTTATCTCGCACAAGGCTTCATCGATTCTTTTGTTCTGATTCCCTCAGTTATTTAATGTGTGTTTCTATTACAGGGCTTCATCGTTTCTTTTTTATGTGAGTGGTTGCTTTTTTTAAAATTAAACATCTGAAATCATGTATAATAATATTCCTTAATTGTTTGTCTGGATGTCCAGGAATTGTATATAAATAAATGTTGAAGGGAAAAATCGAATCATTCTGTTTTGATTATTGATTCTTGATTACGAACCAGCATCACTGCACAAAGGAGTATTCTAATAAATGATCTACTTGCCATTCCATCAGACATCTAGAAGTATATAAGCTAAGTGTCTCAGTCAGTTGTTGATTGTGGATTTTTCTGGTCTTTTCAGCGAGAACCATTTTCACCCTCTCTCCTGTGGTCACTTAAAGTTCTATCATTCTTTGAACACGCATAATGTCTTTTTCAGCGTCCTTCTCTTCGTTGTGTGGAGTTTCAATGACTCATCATTTGATATATTCTTTCCATAACATGGTCTTCCTTATGGATTCTCTGAACACGCCTCGATTCAGGGCGTGTTGATCAGCCGCAGCAAAAGACATGTTTGAACAATATGATATATCACAGCAACATCGTCGTCTTGGTCGCCCTCTTCCCCTGTTGCCGCTAACTCGGCCTTTAGCTATTACTATTTCCATGATGTTATGTCTCTTTTTGTTACCAAAAAACTCAGCTTTCTTGTTGTGGTGTAGTTTAGGAGCCAGCCCTTTTCGACGTTTATTGATCTTAACACTTCTTGATTTGTCTTTTTACTTGTCCATAGTATACGTAAAATTCTTCTGCAGCATCTCATTTCGAAAGCTGAGATTCTCATTTTTACTGTTTTATTTTACAATAAACAAGCAGGAAAGTTGGAAATTAGATGCAATAGGATGTGGCTCTACAGAAGGAATGCTGCGAATACCATGGTCTGCCAGAAAAACTAGTGTGGAGGTGTTGAAAGAGTCAAATGTGAAACGGACATTAATCAATAATATAAGAAAAAGACAATCTTCATTTTTTGGCCACTTCATGAGACAAGGAGGTTTGGAGAACATAGTCACAACAAGCAAGATTGTAGGCAACAGAGACAGAGGGCGACACCGTGAGAAAATATTAGATAGTTTAACAACCTGGCACGGCAGGGAAACAACAACGATCTTGCTACATAATGCTGGAGATAGAGAGCTATGGAGAGCCATGATCGCCCAAGCCAGCCGGCATGGCTCCTGATGATGATGATGACTGTTTTATTTAATTTACACAACCGCATATTGTCACTGGAAATACGCCTGTTCTGATCATGCATAAATATATAATGCATGTCCTAATTAATTCAGCTGTCTCCTTTGCAGGTTTACCCGCTACAGGTTTACCCGCCAATGTGGCAGCTCTTTCCGTTGCCCCTTCACAACTACAAAATCTGTTTTGTAAACTGTTCACTACATTTTTCTTGTTAGTCTGAACTGTAAAGCATGACTTTCTTGTATATATATGGGTGATCTATTTTTCTACCTAACCACTAATCCAGGAATATCAGAACCATGGCAAACATTATCAGCATCTCGTCTATATTTTCTAAGAAGATCTAGTATTCATTACCTCTGGCTGGTTCGATCTTTTGATTTGGAAATATTTTTTGTTGAACTGGAAAGAGATGCCATGAACTACGAAACCACTAAACTATCGTGGATCCACTAACTACTAAGGTATCTCGGATTCACTAACCACTAAGCTATCGCAGATTCACAAACCACTAAGCTCTCGAAGATTCACTAACCACTAAGATATGACGGATTCACAAACCACTAAGATATCACGGATTCACAAACCACTAAGCTATCGCGGATTCACAAACCACTAAGATATCACGGATTCACAAACCACTAAGGTATCTCGAATTCACTAACCACCAAGCTATCGCAGCTTCACAAACCACTAAGATATCACAGATTCACAAACCACCAAGCTATCGCGGATTCACAAACCACTAAGGTATCTCGAATTCACTAACCACTAAGATATCGCAGATTCACAAACCACTAAGCTATCACGGATTCACAAACCACTAAGCTATCACGGATTCACAAACCACTAAGATATCACGGATTCACAAACCTCTAAGCTATTGCAGATTCACAAACCACTAAGATATCACGGATTCACAAACCACTAAGGTATCTCGAATTCACTAACCACTAAGCTATCATAGATTCACTAACCACTAAGCTATCGCAGATTAACCAACCACTCAGCTATTGCGGATTCACAAACCACTAAGATATCTCGGATTCACTAACGACTAAGCTATCGCAGATTCACAAACCACTAATGTATCTCGGATTCACTTACCACTAAGCTATCACAGATTCACAAACCACTAAGCTATAGCAGATTCACTATTCACTAAGCTATCGCAGATTCACAAACCACTAAGCTATAGCAGATTCACTAACCACTAAGCTATAGCAGATTCACTAACCACTAAGCTATCACGGATTCACATAGCACTAAGATATCGCGGATTTACTAACCTCTAGCAATCGCGTGGTCGTATGGCTAGAACCGGTCTCAGAAGCATGATGTCCCTGGTTCAATTCAGGGGTGGGATAAGGATATTTGTCTTTGGAAGGTGCAATAAAAAATTCTTCCAATACACGTCGTGGCGACAGCTATGACAAAGCGGCCTTTATTTCCATAGCCAAAAATCCTCCCTGCATTCCTTTAACAGGAAATCGCGGTAATGAAAGTGTTTTTTTTTTTTTAAAACTATCGCGGATTCACTAACCACTAAGATATCGCGGATATACCCACTACTAAGTTATCACGGATTCACTAAAACCCTACACTGAGTATTCGTGATGAAAAGCGATAAATTGAAACAGTACAGCGAAAAATAAAAATGTTTGTAACTATTTTGAGAATGATGCCACGTGAATTGCAGATTTGTACACACATCTTCTGTATTTTGTTGCATGTATCGATTTTTATGTTATAACATTTTAGCATCTGTTTCTGCTGTATATCGATTGTTTATGAGCGTATAGATGTATCGAAAGTTTAGGATGTTCATAGTTTTATCTGATGTTTATCATTCATTAAAATTAAGGTAAACATTCTAACTTAAATTTTATATATATATCTGCCCACTATGATAAATTTAATCTATCTATCCATTGCCTTTTCTCTGCTTTCACTGTCAGGCGTGGTCGGATTGAATGGCGACCGGAACATTTGATAGTTTGATAATGTAATATTGCGACGCTTTGAGACGTCCGTAGTTTCTTTAATCCACCACTTCTTGGTCTTCCTCTGCCTTTTGGTGTTTCGGTTATCATATTGCTGCTTGTTTGTATGGGTTTCTCACATTAAGTTGCCGGCCCCTTTCGTCTAATTAATAAATTCTTTAGGAAATGTATCAAATAATAGCAATATAATAAAAGCATATTCAGCAGGTGACAATACTATTCAACTATTGTTGTCGTTATTGGCGCAACTAATAGAATGTCTATTATCTTTCCCTGTGTGATTTGTTATCCACTCTTGCCGTTAAGCGTAGAGGTGATTGGAGCTCGAGCTTGTGTTCCAAAGCCAGATGTGTGGCATCGGTTGTGCTATGACAGTGTCTGTTCATGATGTCCCTTGCGTTTTATATCAATCTTTTTCGTAGTCTTCCTCTGGCTTCGTACCCTGATCTCATTTGGTTATATGCCTGTACGGGTAACTTGTCGTGATGCATTCTCAAGATGTGGTCAAACCACTTGATCAACTGCCTTTCTATGTAATCTGTGCAAGGTATTATACCTATTCTTTCCCTGGTGTCTTCATTTCGTAATCTATCGAGCCTGTTCTGTACAAATACTACCGAGATATTTGAACTCTGTTACTTGTTTTACTCCTATGTTGTCGATCTGTACAGATAGTGAGTTAACATGATCTTGTTGTTGCACTTATAGATACAATCTGATATTCAGTACAGAGTGCACGATCGGTTGTCTTTAGTGTTTGCGAGCTGGGCACACTATCCACCGAACCAACGGCAGATATACTTCTTCTTCATCTTCTGCTTTCGTTCTCAAACTCCTGCATAGCAGGATGTAGTCCAGAGAACGGAATGCGTTGTGTCATGGTTTACAGCATTGCTGCGGTATCTGCGCCTTTCGGCCTGACACATCCGACTTCAGCAAAGTTTTGGGTCACTGACCCTATATGGGATGGGACAGCCAACTCCATCCCATAACCTCCTTAGTCGCCTTTTACGGCATGCGTGGAAGGTAAACAGTGTTGCTATTCTTTGCTCCCCTTTTGGGCTCCGGCAACATACGGCGGACAGATATACTAACTGTTGATATTTCTCTTTCATTCTCACTCATATTGCATTGTTATGTTTTTTCCCCGTCACTTCTGAATTCTTCTGTCATATACTTCTTTTCTTTGAGTTCTTCAATCTCATTTTCCCCTTTGTTATATATATCCCTTTGTTACTTTTCTATTCCTCTTCCCCTTTTATGCATGTGTTTCCTTTCTTGAATAAACAATACGTTTTCTTTAATATATTTTATTTAACCAGTGCTTTCCTCCATTTCTATTCATTTCTTCTGGTTTCATCCCGTTACTCATTCCTAGCAGTAACTTCAGGGATTGGGTGGGGGGCTAAATGCACCTTTGGTATGTGTACATTAAAAATAGTAATAGTAAACTTTCTAGTAATGTTTGAGTTCCTGAAAAAGAGCGGGGTGAATTTGAGCCCTCCTCCTAACCCCTCCTAGTTATGGGTGTGAGTATCTCTTCCCCCCCCCATCACTGGAATCTCTAACTACCAGTCTCTGCAATGAATGCGATTAGATACTCACCACGCACGTTTAGGACGTACTCATATCAAACTGTGTTCATACATACACGCATGTAGCAATGTACACATTGTATTCACGCTTACGTGCATGTAGCAATGTACAAACTGTATTCACGCTTACGTGCATGTAGCAATGTACAAATTGTATTCACGCTTACATGCACGTAGCAATGTACAAACTGTATTCACGCTTACATGCACGTTAGAATACACAAATTGTATTCACGCTTATGTGCACGTAGCAATACACAAAATGTTTACATATTTATTTCTGAGAGTTTTCTAAGACGTATATGGAAAATGTATAGTTCGTCCATAAATTCTTCACACTTTTCGTGCCTCTTTTCTTACTTGAATGTTACTGTAAGTTGAGCACATCTTTCATCCTCATGTTTGTTACTGTTTTCGTCTTATTTTTTGTTTGCTTCCTGTTCTTCTGCATGATCTATAATGCATTATGGTATAAGCAGCTATATATGTTTTGTTGTTTGAGTCACAATATGTACTATTTCCTTACATCTACGACACTTGCGCCGTTGAAACCAGAGCATATGTTTTTGTCATATTTTGAAGTCGAATATTCAGGCTATTTGATTGGCAATCATGATTCTAACCTATGTCTCGCTATTTGATTGGCAATCATGATTCTAACCTATGTCTCTTATGACATACATGACAGGTAGTTATTCTTTACACAAGGGGTAGCAACCGTAGTCTAAAGAGAAGCAGTGTATATATATATATATATATATATATAATATATATATATAATTATATATATATATATATTATATATATATATATATATATATATATATATATATATATATATATATAAGTTGTGAACAGATTCACATACGTAGGTAGTACGTTATCAAAATATGCCAACGTTGATAATGAAGTGTATACAAGGATCGCCAAAGCAAGCAGTACTTTCAGCAGATTGTACGCAAATGTTTGGCGTAGAAATGGCATTAACCTACAGACTAAGCTGAAATTTTGCACAGCAGTGGTACTTCCAGTGATGTTATACGCTAGTGAAGCATGGACTGTGTACAGACGTCATGTGAAAAAAAATCTCAATCACTTTCCAACAACTGGTCTAAAGTTATGAACATCAGGTGGCAAGAGAGGATTCCAGATACCACTGTCCTTGATAGAGCTGGTATCCCCAGCATTGATACTATTCTGATGCAGACACAGATTCGCTGGGCAGGTCATTTGATGCGTATGCCAGAGATACTTCTCTATGTCGAGCTGGAGAAGGGTACACGATATCAAGGTGGCAAAAAGAAGCGCTACAATGACTCGTTAAAGACCTGACTGAAAGCCTTTGAAATAGACCAAGATAACTGGGAAGAACTTGCACAAAATATACCTACATGACCTATTACAATAAAAAAATAGCGCATTATCTTGTGAAAAGAGGAGAATACGGCAGCCCATAAGCGAAAAGTAGCTAGAAAGTCACGGATAGACCAAGATCCGTATGCAGTTGTCATTCCATGCCCGAACTGTTCTAGAACATTTACAGCTCGAATAGGGTTCATTAACCATCTACGAACTCATAATCAAGGACATACATCTAATTGAATTTTCAATAATGGATGTAACAAATGGTCATCATCACTTGTGATGGACAAACATCAACAACAGCTGGTTCTTGAGTGTGATGTAGCTGTTTGTATTCAAAATATTAAATGGTATATGAACGGACTGAAACTGAAAAATGGGACTTTTGACTTTTTCTCAGGTAGGAAACGATACATTAGATTCTAAACATGTTACTATTGATCTATCTCCCAATGTTCCCCAAGATGAATCTGTTATGTCTAATGTCTTTGTGTGTTATTGTGCTGATTAGTTTGACTTTGTAAAGGGTTTCTATTGTAAATTGTTGATAGCTGTGTATGAAATTTGGCACACGGGAACAGATTTAGGTAGTAAATTCAAGAGTGTTCTGAGCATGAATCGCTGAGGCAGACATATTGGCCAGAGGAAACAACACTGGAATCAAAACTCTATGGGACACTGTATGAGCTACAAAAGACAGTGAGTTTTATTAAGGAGACAGAATTACAGATATAGACATGTTTCAAGTGAACGAAAGAAGAAGAAGGTAGTAAATTGGGTTTAATTTAATTCACCTGAATTTATTGAAATCGAGAATCGAAAGAAATAATGGCGTCCGTCTGAATAACATATGATTGCTTGTTGAATACCATAATACTATAGACTAGCGACACACAATTTAACTCAAATTAATGAAATGTAGTTTAGCTGTTGTACGCGATCTTGATGCAAGTGACACCTGATTACCAAGTCACGTCATTATAGCCATTAGATACATATGTCAGTGTTTGCCAACACGTTTTGTAGAAACATATGTGTTCATACATGTGAACATACATGTGAACATACATGTGAACATACATGTGAACATACATTCATGAATTGTCACAGTAGTATCTGGTCCGTCAATAACAACAATATTGCTGATGAGAGTACGGGCACATACCTCACGAAGGTAATTATTCCCATTAGTGACACATGCTTCTAACCTATGTCAATTCCGACACACAGAAATACATAATCTGATCTAACCAAGAATCATGAAATCAGATTGGGCGCGAATGCAAAAGAAGAAGCTTGCACAAGTGTTTGCAAAACTATATATATTTGAATTTATAAATGTTAGAATTTGTTTATAACTTGTTACAACCTTGGTTACTTTTCCTTTCATCTCATTCACTGGTATAAGCGACAATATCTCCTAATAAATAATAAATTAATAATGTTAAATGTTTTCATCGTAAACCATGCCTAACGCTTTATTAATAAAACGAGCTGAACCTTCTTCTTCTTCTTTCTGTCTTCATGTACCTTTCTGTGTTGAGGGGAGAGTGAGTGTACGGTCTTTTTCCCTTCTATTTGCCTCTTCCGCGGTTATATTTTCGAGCGACTCTAATACACTATCTATCCACCTTTTACGAGGTCTCCTGTTTTCGTATCGTATGTTAAGGATTTTTTGGATAATACTTTGCTCTTTCTGTCTGGTTATGTGGCCGTACCATTTAACTTGTTGTTTCTGGATGTATTCTATTGTTGACTTGATCCCTAATTGTTTCCTTAGTGCTTCATTCCTGATTTTATCTCTCAAGTTAACTCCAATCATACGTCTCACACATTTCATTTCAGTTGTGTTAATCTTATGAATTGCTCTAGAATATAATGTCCAAGTTTGACACTGATAACACAACGTTGGTAAGAAAATGGTGTTGAATAGCGCTTTCTTGTTTCTAGTGTAATATCTTTGTTTCTTAGTAAAGGTGTTAATGAACCAGCTGAACCATTGACTGGAAACTTGAAAATGTAAACCAGACAGCTGTCGTTTTCCTTCGATCTCAATTTAAGTGAATTAAGGTGAATTAATGGGAAAGTTCTATAAATTTAGAGCCTTCTCCATGTGACGACGGTTACTTGAGATCTATTTATAATGCAAAGAATATGGTCACTGTTAACTATTCATACATGTCGTTATGGGGGGGAGGGGAGACCATGGGGGGGGGGGAGGGGATAGACTTACTATCTTCACTCGAAACGTCATTATTTATTTTGTTCTCATTGTTTCTATCATCATTTCTGTTAGTAGTTGTCGGTATTTGTAAGACATATTCACTTATTATATATTATTACTTTGTTATTTGTGTTACTACGGCCCATGTCTAATTGTTGGATCTAGCTTTATGGTAATTATATATTATATCGATGTATTCTAATTTTATCCACGTGACGGGAATCACATGGACTGAAACTGAAACCATATCCAAAGAAATAGACAAATGGAAATGCATACCAATGGAGTATGCACCCGAGGATGTGTAAACGATATATGTGCGACACAAGGGCTTAACTGATTTATTGTAAAGCTCTGGCCAAGATCTCATGGACAGCGTTTTGTGCTAACACATTTCCGAATAGATGCAAAGCTGAAATTAAAAGTTAAACACAAAGAAAAAAATGTGCTTCTCAGCTACGTAATTGAAGTATTTATTTACATTTTGAGATAAGTTCTTACTTTACAATTTTGCCAATTAAGTGCATTCTCAAGAAGTGTCACTTTTACGGGAGGGCAAATGATCGAAAACTATCAGAAAAAATTGAAAGTCAATAGCATCATGTCTTAATTAGTGTTACACAGTGACCATCACATCGACATACAGGAGACCAGTTACGGCTAAATATAATGCAACCGTCTTAAAGGATTAAGTTGAATTATCCCGTGATTTTCATTGGCTGTCGATACAACGTATAAACATATTGACCAATCAAATTATCTGTAAAAGTCAAATGAACCATTGTAGAAGGTTGTTTCTACAACTAGACAACACATCTTATGCAAGGTCAAGGCTAGACAGACTATCGGGTCACGAATATCTAGATGCAGACAAGGAAATACTAACTACGGAGTTGGTCAAGCTACAGTAGCATGCAAATACATATTGCGTGAATTTTTTATATGGAGCTTGAATAATCTTCGTATGTTATCATTTAACATCGTGATATGATTATAGGCTAATCTTCGTATGTTATCATTTAACATCGTGATATGATTATAGGCTAATCTTCGTGTACTTCTTCGTGTTCCTGTATGTTGTTGAGGTCCATAGTCATATTATATTTGATGGTTGTTCTGTGAAGTTTTTTTCTTGTTCTTTCTCATTTTATTTGTCACATGCTACCAATTCTAACGTTTGTAGTGTAGTGGTAGATATATCCGATATAATGTTCTTATTTTCTTCTTATTGTTGTTGAAACATATTACTGTTTGTTCTTTTCTCTCATTTGCTTATTTGACTAGAAATTTTCCCAGCCAATATTAAAGAAATTTATAAGAAATATATTGTTATCCTCTTTGTCCACAGACAAATCCACAAAGTGTTATTTTCACCTTGACTGGCTCAGCAAATCTGAGGCCTGGACATATGAGGCCTAGCACATCCGTTTTCATCATGCCTTTAATATTCCCTAACCTGTGGCAGCTTTCCTATTTGTCGCCAGACTGAGAATGTGCATCGACTCTTGGTAGTCATGGATTTAAGCTTGGATCGAGTTTGTCTGACACGAGATGTTCCGGTGCCAGTGAACACGTCTCGCGTAATTAAAAGTATTGTGCCTGTGTCCATCTAGAATGGAAACTTTTCTTTTCGTACGCATGATAGGAACACCGGGAACTAGAAGTAAGTTAAAGAGCTAAACAACACTTTAGTTCGAATTTCCTTTTAACGTTTTTCCTTTCTGTTTGCATGTAACCCTGTTCTCTGGCGCTGTGCTGCAATATCTATGTACTCAATACTTTGTCTTTTGGGCTCACTATTTGTCATGACAACTGCCTATTTCGAGGCAATTGGCCACCTCTCCATTGCTCTAGCCTGACTGAGCTGCCTCACTGTGTATCGACCGTCACTTTGTATATGTTGTCAGTGATATTACTTGTCTTTTGCAGTCATTTCTCATTTCGTTGTCATCAGCCTCATTCCCGGACACGATCCCAAAAGTGTTTGCCAGAAGCAGCACGAGCCGAATACTTATGTTTCCAGGTTACGCCAAGAGCAGGTAATTTTGGGATATTTTTTATCTGCTAACCCTGGATCGGCCGAGAACAATATGGTACCCTTTGGACCCCGTGGCATCCCGTTGTTGCTTATCAAACATTGATGAACTAACATTGTCCAACTGAGAATATGGCCAATATATTACTGATCTTTGAGACGGAAAAACGAGTGCTTTAACCAGCTCACAAAAGGGGTTCAAGAGGCATAGAAGATTAACTATTGTACTAATATTTCTGCATATGTACCCCGTCCCTCTCAACAAAATGATATCCAGCTGCCGAAAGGACTAGTCGGAGCTTGAAGCTTCGTAGTTTCAAGATATAATCTCTGATAAAATACAATTTCAAACAAGACGTTACGAACCAGGATCGATCCATAGACCTCTTAAGCACTAGGCGAATAACTGAACTACTTTACCAGGGTGATTCCAGGGTGGCTTGTGAACAGAACATTAATATGCTTACACTTGGAAATTTGCAGCAGAAATAGAAATATACGTGGTTCGTCCAGCGTGATACGATGTCCATTCAAAACACTATTTTGGAAGTGACCATAATCTTCGTTATTTGTTAATCAAACTGTTTTCACTCTTTTTGCTTGAAGTCACTGTCATCTTTAGTTAGATTCTAAATATATATTTATTTCTAACGAAAAATTTCTTTCTTTACACTCAGGTGTAAGGAGCATACCTCAAAGGTATTTACACTTTATCGGCAGCTTTACCAACGATTTAATTCATTTATCTCAAAGTTTTGCACGTTAGACTAGAAATCATCTTTATATTTTATATATGTATTCTTGATTAACTTCATTTCTGATTTGAAGGATAAGTCAGTCACGCCTTCTTAAAGCTACAATCAATATCTCTGTAACGCCATAGATCTTTACTAGCACAATTTGCATACTCATATATTAGTATAATTTATGACTCACTTCATCTAATATTTCACTGTAATCTACAAAGTTAATACAATCACACAAAAATTAGATAATATCACAATTTAAACTACCGAGAACTGGCTGAATGTTCGACAAACAGAAACGTCGTGCATTTCAAATTGCACTAACAATGCAATGGGACGAATAGATTGTGTCGAACAACTAACTGACAGATGATTAAAATAGTAATGCACTGCATTGATATGTCCCAAATAGCATATATATATATATTGTATTCAGATGTATGTATGTATATATATATATATATACAAATGGTCCAATAGTATATATATATTGTATATATATATATATATATATATATATATATATTGAGCTAGGAAACACTGTTGCAATGGGTCAAACGTAACTTATTGTTCAATTCACTAATCAAATTGATACTTTATAATAATATTAAAAAATATCTGCCTATCCAAATCTCAAAATAACGTGCCAACAAGTTCTATCTAAATAATATTAGCTAAATAAAGCCAAATGTTAATGTTGAGCCACTCCTCTCAAGAAATGAAATAATGGCACTGCTCCACATGTTCGGACCAAAACTTGCAGAAGTCGATTAAGACGAAATCATTTTGCATTGGATATTTCTTGATGCTTGCCCGAAACTTCTCGAATTTCAATTCGTAGTGATCCTGTTTTACTCTATATGTAATATCAAATTCCATACCATGACCACCTTAGTCCCATTGTACGACATGCCAGGAAGGTAACAGTGAAGCTATTCTTTGCTAACATTTAGGGGCCCAAACTACCGTGTGAAATGGTTCCATTATTTACCCCGTAACCACCTTAGTCGCTTCTTACGACATGCATAGACGGCGAAGAGTAGTAGCTATTCTTTGCTTCCCTTTCGGGTTCCGGTAACACATGTCACTCAGCAGCATGTTTTTAAAATGTTTTATTTGCGCTTTATAAAATACGAAAACACATAACCAAACTATAACAGTATATGTGAACCAAACTATAACAGTATATGTGAACCAAACTATAACAGTATATATGAACCAAACTATAACAGTATATGTGAACCAAACTATAACAGTATATGTGAACCAAACTATAACAGTATATGTGAACCAAACTATAACATAGTATATGAGAACCAAACTATAACATAGTATATGTGAACCAAACTATAAAATAGTATATGTGAATCAAACATAAAATAGTATATGTGAATCAAACTATAACATAGTATATGTGAACCAAACTATAAAGGTTTATATCTAAATCAAATTTTAACATAGTATATGTGAACCAAACTATAAAATAGTATATGTGAATCAAACATAAAATAGTATATGTGAATCAAACTATAACATAGTATATGTGAATCAAACCATAAAATAGTATATGTGAATCAAACTATAAAATGGTATATATATATGTGGTGCTTCCATTCATTCGGTGTGTAGTTCTAAATGTCTTTTTTAGACCTTCTGAAGAATGCACAACTCGATAGTTATGCAACATTTCAGCTACGTTTCTGCCAATGTCATCACACTATAAAGTCAATGTCAAATAAGGAAAACACTTCACATGTACTGTCCACATCAAACAAAAAGGGGGGGGGGCATCTTACAGCCTTGATTGATTGAATCATCGGAAAACATTGTATGAGTGAAATGTTTATGGAGAGCAATGACGATATCTTGATAAAAGTTAATTCTTCTTCTTCAGTATTCATTCTCAAATTTCCAATGGAGATTAACGAATTCAATATAAATTATTAATTATCGGTGTCCTTATGTCTGCGTACATTTATTTTGCGTTAATTTGTTACGGCGCCTCTTGGTATATATATATATATATTTTTAGAATATATATTGCGACGCAAGATGACATGGTCAATCATGTGTGACCGTCGTTAGCTGTGAGTTAGCAGCAAATCCCCAGGACCAACGTGTAAAGTACAAGTTCTCTCGTACTGTAAGATTATTATACTGGAGATATGGTTACAGCCTTCCATTGTTCATTTGGAAGTTGTAAAATAGACTGAAGTATTAGCTACCGCCACCGAAGTCGGATTATTGGACCATTGTAAAACAGTGTCACTACTCGTTTCCTTCTCTGTAGAAAGTAGTACTGCTAGTAGAACATAATTGAAAATAATACTCACGTAGAAGACAGGTAATGGAGTTCTACTGGATGACGACTGACACACTATCACTGACGGGATGTTTACATGAATTAATACGGTATACACAACAAAACACAGAATATAATCATACAAATGACAAAACACAGGACATAATCGATGTTTCGGACCAAAAGGCTTTTTTCAAGATACGCACATAATATACAAACATAAAAATATTTTAAGTAGTCCTTCTCTGTACTACATCCTGCTGGAAATCTAGTAGGACCAATGTCTTGCTATAAAAGTGATACGGTTGGACTTTGAGAACAATTGAACAAATGTATTCAATAAATGTAACAGCATCATTTTTTCCTAAGATGTATAAATGTGTCTGCATTTTACATTGCTGAAAGAATGTGCCACGCCGAAGGAGCAGGTTTTTTCAGAAACACTGCACAGGGCGTACATATGCAGAGAATCCCTGAAGTACATACTACTAACCGGAAGAACCAACACAGAAATAGACGTAGACACTTTAATCAAACTGGTTTTTTTTGTTATCTGGATAACAATCTATTCTTGTCGATTTCTGAATTGCAACAATATTTTTTTAGTGTTATTAACGAAAACACAGAGTCTCCTAGTTTGTCCTTCTTCTCTATGCTAAAGTATCTAATTCCATGTTATAGTCAAACGACATATTTCCCTGGCATAGTTCCTGTCATTTGCCTATTTTCAAGACGTTGCGGGTTTGATCTCGAGTCGTGGTATCCTCTTTACAAGTGCATTTTTAAGATATCCTTGTGCATTATCATTACGAAGCTACGGGGTTATGTGTAATGAGTGTTCCTCTTGACAAGTGGTGCGCCGCTGCGTTAAGAGAGACGGAATACGTATGGAGAAAACCGAGTTTAAATGAGTCAATCCTCTAAGCATTGCAATCTTTCTTTGAGAAAATTGACAATTATTTCCCTTAGCTCTCTCATTCGTGACATGAACCAAAATGACATTATAAATATACATGATTCTAGTTATCCGTGACTGAACCCAGTTCAATTATAACAAATAGTCCAGTCTGGAGAACTTGACGAATCATCGATTTGTCAAATAATTATCGCCCATATCTCGATGAGGCACTTAAGGTGAGCAAAGAATTGTAACTATATACTAAAAGGCAACTAAAGATGTCTATTGGTGGGGTCCCCATGTATCAGAGTGCCAATGTCATCCAAAATGTCATGCTGAAATCAAACGCTAATCACAAGAACACGAATATTGCAGTCAACAAATTCAATTCTTTAGATGACATATTGCTAACCTACATAAGGCAATGATGCATTTTATCACCAAGCCTATTTAATATCTACACAGAGAATATCTTTAAAAATATAGAAGAAATACCAGGACTCAAGATCAATGGGAAAATAATAAACAACATTAGATATGCAGATGACACTGTTCTTTTAGCAGAAAGTGAACATGAACTACAAAGACTAATAGATCAAGTCAATAAATCAAGTAATGAATATGGACTGGATATAAACATTTAAAAAACAAAAACCATGATAATCAGCAAAAACACAGAAGAACAGGAGGTAAACATAAACATACAGGGAGAGAAACTACAACAAGTAAAACAGTATCAATATCTTGGACACATAGTCACAAATGATGGCAGATGTGAAACAGAAGTTAAAAGGAGAATAGGAATGGCTAAAAGTACCTTCAATGACATGAGGAAATTATTAATATCTAAACAAATTACAAACAAGTTAAAAATGAGAATTATAAAATGCTACATCTATTCCATATTAATGTATGGCTCAGAAACATGGACACTAAATAAACAATTAGAAGACAAAATTGATGCCTTTGAGATGTGGGTATATAGAAGAATAGGGAGAACATCATGGAAAGAGAAGAAAACAAATAAAGAGGTGCTAAAAACACTTAATATGAAGAAAGAACTACTAAGAGAAATAAAGATCAGGCAAATAAAATACTTTGGACACATTAAAAGACATGACACCCTATTGAAGACCTTACTTGAGGGTAAAGTCAAAGGGAAGCGAGCAAGAGGTAGGCAGAGATACAAGTGGGAGAGTAACATTACACGATGGACAGGTTACAGTCTAGCAGAGTGCACCACCAAGACAAGAGACAGGAGATGTTGGAGATACGTTGCAGCCAACCTTCGTTGCGGAGACGGCACTTGATGATGATGACATGACTTCGAGAGCAATACAACCCAACATATCATGTAGAAGTCGAATATGTTCGATCTAAGGACTCAAATATCGCAGTCAAGCTGCAAACAACACATTTAATTAATTCTCTGGATTACATAATACTAAGACTTTTCAGCGCAAGCACAGAAGAAGATTCATAGTTAATTCTTACCTTGAGAAAACGCTTGATTAATCTGAGGTTATGAGATTAAGCTGAGGGTCACAAAAAATGTACGCTGAAAACCACACATATTAACACAGAAGTCATCAACGATGGAAAATTATGGTCGACATGGCATTTCCAAAACATCTCACATATTTAATCGCAATGCTGTACCACGAGCAAGAGTCAGCAGTAAAAGTGGACGGAACAATATCAGAATGGTTTAATGTACAGAAAGGAGTTAGACAAGGGTACATACTATCACCGTAATTGTTCATCATCTACGCTGAAAACATAATGCGAAAGGTAAAAGATAAGATGTTATATACTGACTTCCAACCTCTTATCATCGGCGGTCAGCAGATCCCAGAAATCAGATATGCTGACGCCACAATTCTCTTAAAATCGAACGGTGATGGTCGAAAGCAAATATTAGTATCAGCAAATGAACACAGTGAAGCCCAAAATGTATACTTAAATATGAAGAAAACAAAAACTATGACAACAGATAAAGTGAAAGTGCAACCAAAAGGTAATAATTAACAATTTCGAACTAGAGGATGCAACAAACTTCCAGTATTTGGGCACAAACATAAATAGCTCAGGAGAATGTGATGTCGAAATCAAGAGAAGAAATGCAATGACGACAGTGAAAATTGTGCAAATGAAAAATCACTGGCAAGGTACCAGCAGCACAGCCAAACTATGTATTATCAGAACATGCCTATTAGCAGTTGCAATATACTGCTGTGCGGTAAAGGCATTAAATAAAACAATAGGTAAGAGAATCTCTTCTTTCGAAATGAGATGTTACAGAAGAATTTGACATATACCACGGGCAGCTAAAAAGACAAATCAAAAACTGCTTAAATCAATAAACGTCGAAGGGGCTGGCTCCATAACAACATCTTAACAAGTTTGCTGTGTATTTTGTGGTCATATAAAGAGAAATAGCATCATATAAAGATTAATAGCTGAGGGCAGAGTCAATGGAAACAGGTGAAGAGGACACCCAAGGTGATGATTGCGCAGTGATATATCAGATTGTTTAAACATGTCTTTAGCTGCAGAAGAATCGCCAAGTGTTCAGAGAATCCATAAGGAAGACCACGTTCTGGAAAGTATGTCCCATGATAAAAATGAGGTTATTACTGAGCAGATTCATAGTTAATTCTTACCTTGAGAAAACACTTGATTAAACTGAGATTATGACGGAAGAGATTCATAGTTTACTTTTTCCTTGAGAAAACACTGAGGTTTTATTTTATTGATGATTAAACTGATGTTTAGACGGATAACAAAAATTCATAGTGAACTCTTAGCTTGAGAAAGCACTGGATTAAATTGAGGGTATAACGGAGAACATTCATACTTTATTCTTACCTTAAGAAACACGTGTTTGAACTGAGGTTATGATGGAGATGATTAATGGTTACTCTTACCTTTAGAAAACACTTAATTAAACTGAGGAGATGCCAAAGAGGTGTTATACTTTATTCTTAATTCATTCATTAGGTGCCATGTCAGCTGGCGTAGGCGATAATGGCTCTCCGCAGCTCTCTCTCCAGTATTATGTATCAATATCGTTGTTATTTCTCTGTCGTGCCAGGTTAGTAAACCGTATAATATTTTCTCACATTGTCGCCCGCTGCCTCTGTTGCCTTCAATCTTGCATGTTGTCATTATGATTTTCAAACCTCCATGTCGCATAACGTGGCCAAAAAATGAAGATTAGCTTTTTCTTATATCATTGATTAAGGTATGTTTCGCCTTTAACTCTTTCAACGCCTCAATATTAGTTTTCCTGGCAGTCCATGGTATTCTCAGCATTCTCCTGTAGAACCACATCTCTATTGCGTTTAATTTCCCACTTTCCTGTTTATTTACTGTCCAAGACTCGCACCCATATGTTAGTATAGGAGTTATATAGCACTGCAGAACTATTTTCCTCACCTATAATGACAGTCATATTACAGAATATATTTTTCATTTTTATGAATGTTTGTTTTTTTGTTTCTTTTACTCTTACCTTGAGAAAAAGCACGATTAAACTTTGGTTATCACAGAGAAGATTCATAGTTTACTCTACCTCGATAAAACACGATTAAACAAAG
The DNA here is from genome assembly GCA_034231615.1 of Meghimatium bilineatum. Classification (NCBI taxonomy): domain Eukaryota; kingdom Metazoa; phylum Mollusca; class Gastropoda; order Stylommatophora; family Philomycidae; genus Meghimatium; species Meghimatium bilineatum. The sequence continues at coordinate 17,563,142 of CM067313.1, forward strand.
GTAAAGACAGAGAAGGTTCATAGTTAACTCCTACCTTGAGAACACACTCGATTCAACTGAGGTTATGATGGAGAAGAAGATTCATAGTTTATGCTTACCTTGAGAAAACACTTGTTTAAACTGAGGTTATGACGGATAGAGTTCTGCCAGCCTTGTTTATTATCCCTGTAGTAGGGGAAGTTCTTGGTAATAAACTCATATATCTGACTCAGCGTCATTCTCTTCTCTTGGCTGCTTCTGATAGCCATCATGATGAGAGCGTTGTAGCTAAAAGGAGGTTTCTCGTTCTTTTTGTCTTCTTCAGATTTAATGCTTTTATCGTTTTTTTCACTTTCATCTGTTTTTTCAGAATCTTTGTCTTTATCGATACTCGGTGTTCTTGTCCCACAACTAGAAATAGTCATCGTGTCTATGTTTTCACTATCATCGCCATCATCGTCAATATCAACATCCATATTATTATTTGGGTCTCCTTTATCAAATACGGTCTCGTCGTAAGAGCTCAAAGAGCTGCATCGACTTCTGTGCCCAGGTGAATCTGCAGCATCTGTAGATTTGCCATGATGCCTACTTGAATGAAGGTGGTGGTAGTTCTCTGGCAAGTCTGACATCTCTCGCCCGCAAACATCTACAGCATCGTCGTCGCTATCATCTCTTCCAAATTCTGAATCTGAACATGCCAGATTGTCTTTACTTTTCCAACTGTTGGAACATGGCGATGAGATTGTTTCGTGTGATACACGAGAGTCTGTTCTACTTCCCGCTATGTCTTTGTGCATATCAGGAGAAGAAGCAGGAGATAAGCCTGCAACCGAATGACAGTTCACAATATTATCAACATAATTTTCATTGGATAAAGTTAATTGCTTTACATCTGTTTTACCATTCTTACTGCATACAGTTGATTTTAGAAGGTATTCTCGATGAGAAAAAGACATGGCGACATTAAATGAATCTGATGGAGAATTAACTGGAAGACCATTTTTGAAATTTTTTCCGAAATCGTCAGCAAGAACTCTACTCATGCTGAACGGATTTCCAGATCTTTGTTTATCCATTGTTTCCTTTGTGCGTTCTTGTAACATGTTTCTTTCTTGCTACGAATACATGCTACTAAATATAAAAAAATATAATACACTACAAAACAGATCCTTGAATGTTTATGTTGGAATAAAACTCACAACGTTAGAGTCAATAAATCGTTTTCTATTTATAGGAACAAAATCGAATGATACTAATATCGCACAAATCAAGGAAATATTTATGTAGAAGTTTTCTCAAAACGTTGCATTTAAATCCAGGACAACAAATTGTTGACTTTACAAACGTTGTAGAAATGATTTCGTCCCTAGAGCAGCACTCACTGTTAGTGTTTCAATAACAAGTGACGGAACAATCTCACCACAAGATCTTTTTACGATTAACAAGATCAAACTAAAATCCCAGTGGTTGTGGTGGACATCACAGTCAGTAAGGCAGAGAAACAACGCATGTTCAGGAGGGGCTAACAAATCAACGCCACTGCTTCCTGTTAGCTGCTACCGTACGGTTCCCTAACACGCGTACGGCACAATCGAGAATGATTAACCAATAGGGACATCTTCGTGACGCGTTGTTCCTGCTGTCAATAACATTTACCCCGCCCATAGTTACACTTCGCTTAGAAAACGCTAATTTCTAGATTTGATTGGAACTCTTTATTCTAGCGCCGACGGAGCACCGCGACGTCACAAAGAACGATTCGATAGGAAGAAATTATCACATGAAAGATGGCGATCAGAAATTTCTGTACAGCTTCTATTAATATTTTCTGATCTACAACAGGAATGAATAATTCGTTCGCAGAACAAACAACTTGTGTAAAGTTGTATGCATATCTTCTTCTTCAGCGTTCATTCTCAAACTCCTGTTGGATCTCCCTTGTGGCAGGACCATGCTCCTACTAGATTTCCAGCAGGATGTAGTCCAGAGAATGGAAATCCGTTGTCGCCGTTTTACTTGCGCCAATGCCTCGACACGTTCGTCTTTGGTGGAGTGTGCATATAATTGTACATCTTCACGTGACAGCAGATCAAGGCGATCAAACTGTGTCTCTACTTTTTTGAAATAAATTGGTTTCTTTGTTGGTTGCTGATCCAGCATCCAGTTCAAATGGAATATATGAACATGCTCTGTTAAAGGAACTTTTTTGTACTAGTCACATTAAGGAAGAGGTGGAATACCCTGACAACAAGAAACTTGTATGACTAAGACTGGGAACTTCATCACATAAAATACTTGAATCAGCATGTGAAGACTGAAGATGACAATACAATATAAAATTTCTTGCTTAAAAGTCATAAATTCCCACATCACGGAGAAGACCTAAAACATTATTATGTTATGTTATGTTCCTCCAGGGCATAGGCGGCGCATAGGGCAGAAACCATAGCTATCCATTTCTTTCTGTGTGTTGCCAGGTCTTTTTTTATTGCATGTTGTTTAGGTTCATTGACATGCATTCTCTATAATGGTTCTTCGTAGAGTTTCTCTAAGAGTCTAACAAATTACTATCTAAATAATAAGTTCGAATCTAAAAGTTTAGTAAACTGTCAGGTACAACAAAATACTACAATTAAGCAGTTTTTACAGTGTTCTGATTGTGATAGTTGTACAGTACACGTTTTTATTTGTCATTATTTTTATTAAATGTTTCTATTAACCACCCTTTAACTAAGTTATCTGAGGGACAATACTGTTTCCTCTCGGTTTCCTTTCCAGTGTCTTCTCGACTTCCCTTCACCCATTTTCAGGGCTTCAAGTCCCCAAGACAATCCGATGCTACTCTAGTCGATGTGAAGATTTCCAACTATTCTTTTCAAGATTTTTAGTCCTTCTCAGGACTTTTAGTCCTTATCATGTAATTCAGTATTTTTCAATCGTTCTCAAGACTCTTATTCCTATACAGGACTTTTAGTCCTTATCATGTATTTCAGTACTTTTCAATCTTTCTCAAGACTCTCATTCCTTCTCAGGACTTTTAGTCCTTATCATGTATTTCAGTACTTCTCAATCTTTCTCAAGACTCTCATTCCTTCTCAGGACTTTTAGTCCTTATCATGTATTTCAGTACTTCTCAATCTTTCTCAAGACTCTCATTCCTTCTCAGGACTTTTAGTCCTTATCATGTATTTCAGTACTTTTCAATATTTCTCAATACTCTCATTCCTTCAAAAAGGACTTTTAGTCCTTATCATGTATTTCAGTACTTTTCAATCTTTCTCAAGACTATCATTCCTTCTGATGACTGTTAGTCCTTATCATGGTGTTCAAAACATAGATAGAACAAGATGGATAGTTAACATCAAGACAACATTGAACAAATACGGATTTATTACAGCCAATTCGACACATCTTACCTTGAATAGACAGCTAAATTCTCAATCACCACCCCTACGCTTAACGGCAAGATATTCTGACCACCATCCACCTGGGGGATAGACAATAGAAAACAAACAAACAAACAAACAATGCTGGTGAACCATTTCATGGGCTCAATCCATTTAACCCAATGTCACTGTGTAATATATATTTATGTGTCTGTGAGCTGTTGTTATGTTGCATACGCAGTGCTCCATTTATCTGGCATTCCTCCTAATGTCATTGTTGTGTTGGGGAGTCTGTAGATGTTCTGACCACCCAGGGCCAAAGACAAAAAATAACTGTCACACCATCAGAACTGTAGATTTACATCTATGCACTTCCCCAATATATTGTCTTTGGAGTCTATTGGAAGATATCATATATACCTTATACTATTGTCTATTGTCTTTCCCCAGGTGGTTTGTGATCCACTCTTGCTGTTAAGCCTAGGGGTGATTGGAGCTCGAGCTTGCGTTCTAAAGCCAGATGTGTGACCTCGACTGTGCTATGACCGTGTCTGTTCAGGATGTCCCTGACGTATACCTTATACTATATACAATATATCATATATACCTTATACTGTGTCATGTGACGTATTCCTTCCAGAACGTTGTCTTCCTAATGAACTCTCTGAACCTCTCTCTATCTTGGGCGATGTGGCTTGCATTTTCTAGCGATGTTTTCATGTTATCATTAATGTCGTCAGTCCATCGTCTTCTTGGTCTGCCCCTTCTCCTCTCCCAGGTACTCTTCCCTCCAATATCTGTCTTTCTAAACAGTTATGTGACCTTATATACATATACACTTTATACTATACATAATATATCATATATACCTATTCCAGTAGCTTGACAATAAATTCAGTTTCGATAAAGTACTGAGCAAAGATAATAAGTTGTCCATAATATTCCCTCTCTATCTCTCTCTTTCTTCCCAAATTTCTGTTATATCTGTCTCTTTTACCCGAAGTTTTCTCATGTTCTTACAATGTTCTCCAACTCCTATATTTCAATTAGAAATCCGTTCTCCATGATATGTTTGTTTCACAGTTT